>JAEIFU010004338.1:0-16264 GCA_018904235.1 Lordiphosa stackelbergi | reverse complement strand
CTTAAGAATTTATTTTCAAAATATTTCTGGCATGCGTACAAAATCGGATCTGGTGCATTTGGCGACATCGCATTGTGACTTTGACGTCGTATTTTGGTAGAAACCTTGCTGAACTCTAATTTCTTTGATGAAGAATACTTCGACACCAAATTGTACCAAGTCTTTCGCAAAGACAGGGATGCCTTGAGAACGGAGCGAACAAGAGGAGGTGGAGTCTTGGTTGCTGTTAGGCGTTCTCTCCATTGTGAATGCGTTCTTCTTAATAATAATGACACGCTTCTAGACCAAATTGCGGTTGTGGTAGTAGGCACTTTGGGTCAACTCTACATTTGTGCTTCCTATTTACCTCCTAGTAGTGACTATGACCTTTATAAATCGCATTTATTGAACATATGGAATATTTATCAGCATCTGGAGGATCATCAACACCTTTGCGTTATGGGAGACTTCAACTTAGGCTCAATTGTGTGGGCTCAAGATCAAAATTCGTCGGCTATGGTGCCAAGTAATGTTCACCTATCTCATGAGATACTTCTTCTTGATGATCTATTTAGTATGGGCCTCACCCAGATCAATAGTGTTTTCAACGCTTTGCATAAAATTTTAGATTTAGTTTTTGTTAGCTCTGACTTTAATGCGACCTTAACGAAAGCTGATTTCCCCATTGCCACTTGTGATATGCATCACAATTCTTTATTAATCAGTATTGATTATTATGTGTTCGCACCCTCTGTGCAACAATCTTCTAATTTTGAATTTCACTATAATGATTTAAGTCTCAACTCTATAAGAAGCTGCCTTTCAAATGTTAACTGGTCGTCGGTCCTCTCGCATGCTAATTTGGAGACTTGTTACGATAGTTTTCTTAATGTCTTTTTGAAACATAGTTACTCAAAATGCTCAGAAAAAGAAGCATGGCTCGTACAAACTTCCCTGGTACACCAAAGGGTTAAAAAAATTAAAAAATCTTCGAAATAAATTTTACAAGCGCTTTACTAATAACCACGATCCTGCTGATGGGGAGAAATATCGGCTGCATAAACGTGAATTCGAGTTTTTGAATAAGTTTTTATACATGCAGTATATTTCTGATGTCGAAAGTCGTTTAAAAACTAATCCAAATTCATTTTGGAGTTTTATCAACTCGAAAAGATCAACATCCTCAATTCCATCTTATATGTGCCTTGGCTCACTATCGTCAAATTCGTACGACGGGATAGTAAACCTGTTTTCTGCCTTTTTTAGCGCCAATTTTGAGCCAAAGAGTGTTTGGGATGACCAATTCACTCTTGATTCCATTCCTTCGATTCTTAATGTCGGCATCATTCCCATATCGGAAGATGACGTTTTGGAAGCAATCAATGACTTTGACGACTCTTTTAAGCCAGACAGTGATGGAATTTCTTCGTTCCTACTCAAGAATTGCATTGGTGAGCTTTCTAAGTCGCTTGCACTTGGGCAATTTATAAGTAAGTGGAAGGTAGCTTCAGTTATCCCTATTCACAAAAAGGATTCAAAAAGTGATGTATCAAACTATAGGCCAATTTCAAAACTTAGCAATATATCTAAGCTCTTTGAACGTATAGTCTCAAAGCATTTTAATTTTCTTATTAGCTCATACATTGATCCCAATCAGCATGGTTTTTTTTCTGGCCGTTCTACGGTTACGAATCTAACTGTATTTAGCAATATTTGCATTTCTGCATTTGAAAATCGTTGTCAAGTCGATGTGATTTACACAGATTTCTCTAAAGCTTTTGATAAAGTTTGTCATAATGCCCTTTTATCTAAGCTTTCCAAACTTGGCTTTCATTCTTCCGTACTCAATTGGATTAAGTCTTATCTTGATGGTCGATCGTATCAAGTGCTTATTAATGGCAAACGTTCAAGCCCCTACGTTGCAACATCTGGACTCCCTCAAGGTAGTGTACTGGGTCCGCTGCTATTTACAATATTTATTAATGACATCGGTTTCCTACTTAATTCACATTATCTTATGTATGCTGATGACTTAAAAATTTTTAGATCTATAAAAAATCTTAGAGATGCTGAAGATCTTCAATATGATCTGAATTCTGTTGCCGACTGGTGCGCGAGGAATTTGCTGCCTCTTAACTTTTCCAAATGCTTCTATGTAACATATGGCAAACGTGAGCTGCCGATTCTTACTTCTTATACTATTGCTCATCACGCTTTACGGCGACAGTACGAAGCCTTAGATTTAGGTGTTTTGTTTGACTCTAAATTTCAGTTTTCTGAGCATATAAATTATATCCTCCCCAAAGCTTATTCAATGCTCGGCTTTGTAAAGCGAAATTCTAATCAGTTCCATGATCCTTATACACGATTGAGTCTGTACTCTGCCTTAGTGCGTTCCAGAGTTGAATATGCTTCGCTTATCTGGAATCCTTCCGCTGCAGTTCATGTGAATAGGCTGGAGCGTTTGCAAAAAAGATTCCTCAAATTTGCACTTGCTAATTTAAATTTTTCCGAACCCTTACCACCGTATTTGAGTAGATGTCGCCTCATGCATATTTCTACCCTTGAGGATAGGAGAACAATTGCATCCTTAATTTTTTTAAATGACATTATAGTAGGCAATATTAATTGTGCTAACCTACTTTCCCAAATTCCCTTTAATGTTCCGCCTCGATCTTTGCGTGCCATGGTTCCATTCAGAGTGGGGACTCACAGGGCCAATTATGCCCTTAATGATCCTATATTAAGAGCTCTTCTTATATATAATCGTCTTCCAGTTAGCATGCGGTTCGACTTCGACAGTAACAATGTTACTGTTAAGAAAATACTTAGGGACTTTTTCTTATAGTTTAATCATTACTGTTAATTTTAAGTTTTATTGTAGTAGCCAGTTAAGTTTATGCGTTGGCGAAATACACTAAATAAATAAATAAATAAATACCACGAGTCGTTGTGGGAATAAAAATCTCCCAGGATTATTCGGTTTTCCCCTTCTAACATGTGTCGGATGTTAGGCCTGTATCCTGGTTGGCATGCTGAGACGGGTGGTATATAGACATTTGTGATGTCTATTTCATCACAGCCTGATTTTATAGCAATGCCCTGAATTTCTAAGTGCGCATCTTGGTTGTTGAAGTGCAATGGACGATATGTGAGCGAGTTGTGGATTATAAAGACGAGGCCTCCGCCCTTATTCCGATTTTTATCCGCTCGAAGCAATGTATAGTTGAATGAGGACTCAAGTGAGCTTCTGCTGGTTAGTTTCGTTTCCAGCAGTTCCGCTATTGTGATCCTCTTTCCATCCTCTTTAATTGGTCACCTCAACCATTTCCCTCGATAGGCCGTTGCAGTTCCATTGCAAGATGACGAAGTATTTGGTGTTATTAACTTCTGACTCTGTGGTTCTGTCTGGTATATTGTGGGGTGATGGGTGTGGGTTGTTGTTGTTGTTGGTTCTAGGTGTGTTGGGGCTGGTGTGAATGATGGATGTGGTGTGGATTGTGTGTATGGTGCCTCGGGTGTCTACATCAGGGGCAGTTGTACTGTGCTGTGTGTAATCTCCAGCTGTTTAGACCGGAGCATTTGACGTGGCACCATTTTTCCGCACGCGAACACAGCACTGACCATGCCCCTCTTGTTATCCGCCCGTCGCATACAGCGCATGGGTAAGAAGGAGAAGTGTTGTCGATATTCTCACTGTTCCTTTTGTTAACCTACTCTTTAGGGAACCTTATTTGCTGCTCGGGCGCCATTGTAACGATGTAGAGCTCGCCGAGTCCAGGGTTCCAGAAATGTATAATTTCTTTTATTTTTTTTATTTTTATTTTATTTATTTAATATCCCAATGACACAAGGCATAGTGCTTATAAATGATGTCATCGGTCACAATAGGTGTTTACAAAAAAAAAATAGTAATAATAATAGTAATATTAATAGTAAAAATAATAGCAGTAATTAAGACTAACAATGATCATTATGTTTGATATTTTTAATTTTTAATTTGGATAGAGAAAATTAAATTAGACTAGGTTGAACTAGAGATAGCTTAAATTAAGTTGAACTAGAGTTAGAATGTGCCTTAAGATAGTCGGATAATTTAAGTTTGAAATGCGTTGCGCTCCTTATGCTCTTAATGTAATGTGGTAGGTCATTCCAATAGCGAACTGCCTGAATAAAAAATTGCTTTTCACAACTAGCGAGTTTAACCCGCTTACAAACTATGTTGTTGGTTCTTCTCGATGACACAAGTTGCACATTGTCATATAAATACTTAGGCTCTCTAGTTGTCAAAATCTTATGCAGCAGTAATAATGTTCTCAGTCTAATCCAGTCTTCTAGGCTTAAGTCAAAAATTTTATGAGCATATCTAGTTATATGATCTCTTCGATCACGGTTAAATGCATATCTTGCAATTGAATGCCACTTGTAGTTTCTGCATGCTGCCAGCATCAGAGGAACCAAAAATTTCTATTCCATAAAAAAGGGTGGGAATTAGGCATGATTTTGCAACTAAAAGCCTAAGATTAAGAGGGATGAGTTTTGCGTGATAGACAGCTGTCGTATAATGTCCGTATATTTTTCCAGTTGCTTGTGCAATATGGTTGGACCACGTAAGAGCCGTGTTGAAATGGATACCAAGGTTTTTGGCTTGTTCAGCATATGTAATTGCAGTGTTGTTGACAACGACCCTTGGTAGCTCACTAACATTCAATGGCTTTTTGTAGATAAGCAGACAGGTTGACTTAATTGGGTTTAGTCCCAGACCATTAAATCTCGCCCAGTTAATTTCGCCTTGCTAATTTTTAAAATTTTGTCGTTAGTAATTCTAATACACTCATTAATTTCTTGTAAGGGACGACTAACATAAAGTTGTACATCATCAGCATATAGGTGGACATTACATTCGGACAAACACTGAGGTAGGTCATTAATATATAAGGTAAATAGCAACGGTCCGAGGACCGAACCTTGGGGAACACCTCGTGAAAGCGGTAAGAACCCGGAAGAACGTGTTACGGTTACTACAGCCTGTGATCTATTACTGAGGTATGTATCAATAAGACCTATTGCGGTTGACGAAAAATTATATATTTTACTTAATTTAATTTACTTTTAGTCGTGATGTCTGTAAATAAATTCCCAAAAAAACAAACCGAAATTGCAATGTGTTCCCTTTTAGGTTCACTGTTAGGATATTCTATGTTGTAATATTAACACTAGGGGTAAGGCGAAATGTGCTGGGTTACGATGTCTGCCGGGGTTCCGGGTTGGTTTTGACCGTCTTGCTACTTATGTGGGCGTCCCAGTTTCGCTGGAGGGAATTAAGTAAGATGCCGGACTTCAGTCGGGAATTCCTACTGTGACTGGATATCTAAGAATCAGGGATAGGTAAAGGAACACCTACTCCGTACTGTGCTAAAACTCAGGGAGGATTGCCGATCCAAGGATACACAATAGCAAGCTGGCTGCACAACTGCACCGTGGAGCATTAGAGCTCTGGGGAGGATTGGCTGTCAAAAGTTTAAAGACGAGTGGATGAACTACAGCTCCGTAGAGTACTAGACTTCTGGGGAGGAATGAAAATCCAAGTCAAGAACTAGCATCACTTCTTGCTAACTACGATGCTTAAAACTTCAGCTGACTTATCTTTGCGCTTCGAGCTCTGGTGACTAGTGACCTTCTAAGCCTAAGCGTTAGTGCCGGCCTTTTATATGCTTTGCTCGCTCTCGGCCAACTTGAGCGTTTTGTAGGGTTGCCCTCGATATCTATCGATTAGTAGTCGATATCGATCGAGGGCGCCGATACTGTCGGTTAGGTTCAAATTCAAATCCGCTTTTATATTTCCCTATTACTTTATTTGTGCGTGCTGGGACAGTGCGTCACAACGTTAATAAAATTATTTTTAGTAGGCCAAATGGAATGAATTGCTCCTACGCATGTGAAAGGAAAGGCGCCACATAATGGTTTCGCTGAAAAAGTTTGAAGTCGGTGCAGTCGCTAATTTGTCCGACAATTTCAAAAACTGACAATTAGAATCAATTGCTAAATCATATTGTGAGGAGCCGGCAACAAAGGGTTAATTGCGGCGAATTGGGGAAAGCTCTCTCTGGGAGAGCAATGAGAGCGAGCGAGAGGGGAAACGTGTGGAGAGTTGGAGAGGAGGCCGTGGCCAGAGAGCCAAAGGCCTCGCTACAGCAGAGCAGCCAACTGGAGGACGGACTCGAGCTGCGATTGGTGGCAAGGGCCCAGCGCAACGGGATCAAGGCCCCGCTACAACGAAAGCAGCAGAAAGGCCCCGTTACAGCGACAACAGCAGAAGGCCCCGACACAGCACAAACAACAGGACAAGGGAAGCGACAGGCCCCGCTTGGAGACACACAGGCCCTGCTTGGAGACACACAGGCCCTGCTTGAAGCAGCGAAACGGGGCTGCCCAAAAGACGGGGCAGTCAGTGAGATACGCGGACGGAGAGAAGTCAAAGTGTGAACACAAGTGCGAGCAAGAGTGAACGCGGAAAGGTAAAGCGACCGTATATTGCGAGGAGTCGAAGCGAGTGTTCGACGATTATTTGCAAGGGGGTCAGCGGAAGCCAGTGGGAGGAGCGAGGCATCCTGCGAAAGGTCGGAGCGAAGGCACGACGAGAGCATTGAGAAGAGCACTTGGTGACGTGGCGAGCCCTTGGTGTGGTTAGTGAGCAAGCAGCTTTGTCCGTCCGTCTGTCCGTCTGTCTGTCTGTTTCTACGCAAACTAGTCTCTCAGTTTTAAAGCTATCGAGCTGAAACTTTGCACAGAGTCTTCTTTTTACTGCACACTGCTAATATGTCGGAACCGACCGGATCGGATGACTATATCTTATAGCTGCCATAGGAACTATCGGTCGAAAAGTGGGTTTTTATGAGAAAAACTTTTTTGTTTTTAATGTTAACGTGTCTCACTTCAGCAATTATTAATATTATGCGCTTTTACAAAGATTTGGAAGTTTTGGTCAAAATCGGATGACTATATTCTATAGCTGTCATAGGAACTATCGGTCGAAAAGTGGGTTTTATTTAGAAAAATAGTTTGTTTTAATGCTGGCGTTCTTAAACTCTGATGTATTAAAACATTTGCAAGGGTATAAAAACTTCGGCAAAGACGAAGTTAGCTTGGCCTTCTCGTTGTTATATTGACACCCAGCTAAAGCGACTCAGTTTGTCTGAGTACTAAGCTTAAAACTCGAAAAAAACTTATTATCGGTAAAAAAGTAAAATAATTAAAATTTCTTTGTTCCAATTTTAAAGTTTTATTTTTTCACTATTTAATTGATTTAATACAAAACAATCGAAACTTTTGATTGTGTCAATTAGTACCAAAAACTGTCATTTTTCGAGTTTTGTTGAAATTATACATGCTCAATGGCCGTAACTATATGAAGGACCAAATGAATGAAGTTGGTATGTTCTAACCGTTCGTTTATTTAAGTCTAAGCTACGTTTTTGTCCTTCATAGCTTAGTCGAATTCGGTACAGTTTTTAAGTCAAAGTTAAAAAACAGTACAAAATGAGGGAAAAACATGATAATTTTAAGACATTTTTGCAATTTTGAGTTTAAAGATCTGACTATTTTTAGTTACAAGTCCCAATTATAAGCTTAAAACTTTAAAATTCAATAAAAAGAAAACGGCAGCTTACCAGACCAAACCGGCGAAGGTTTTTGTACTACCATCATACTCTTTCACAATTTTTTGGTCTCAACTCAATCAACTTTTTAGTGTTGTACAGTGATATTTAAGATGAACCAAATGTCGTATTCAATTTTAAGACTAATAACACATTTTCGGCCACTGAACTCAAATAAATTGTATGTTTTCTCCCAGCACGTCAGGCTTACGAGATATTCGCATAAACGTGTGTTCAGCAATGTGTCTTTAAAATTGTTGGTCCTCTGGTGTCCTATTCCAACCAAATTTGTTTTAAAGTAAGCTGCATTGAATAATGTTTCAGAAAAACCAAACACGAAGTTTTGATTTTGCTCATAGGACAGAAATTTTTGGACTTTAATATTTTTTCTCAAGTTTGAATAGTTTTGTAAAATTTTCAGCTGATACTAAAAATCTTAGAAAAAAATAGTTGGTAGTCCTTTGTTCCTTCTTATTTATCATATTTTAAAGTAAATAATATTCTTAAATAAAATATGAAAATAAATATATTAAACTAACTTATTACTTAATTTTCCATATAATATATCTCAGCTAATAATTATTTTTTTTGTTTTTAAATGTTTTACCTAAAGGTCAAAATAATGAGGATTCAGAGGATGAAGATGAGCCCGATTTTGAAAATAGTACCGATGACGAAACTTACGTTCTTCCAAAGCCGAAACGCCGCAGCAGTAAGTAAATTGTAACGCAAACTTAAACGCCATCTAACCTATTTGTAAATCTAATTCACAGGATCTCCGTTTGGTAAGACGCGCCGCATCCGATGGAGTAAGCTAGAAAAAGATAAACTTTTCGCATTGCTTGGTGACCTAAAAAATTTGGAAAAGCTTCCATCTCTTCACCAATGCAACAGCATAATTCAAACGAATGAATGCTTTTGCGCTCTCCTGCGAAAATGAAAGTCTTTATTGACAATCAGCGTAAGGCGGAGCAACGCAAGTCCAAATAAATGAAAATAATTAATAAATGCGAAAATGAAGATTTGAAATCTTAAAACTTAAACTAAGTTACCAGATTAAAAAGGAAAAGAAATTTATTATTTCGACTAAGATTTGAAATCTTATGAACTTAAACTAAGTAACCTAATGAAATGCAAATAGAAATGTATTATTTTGACAAAGATTTGAAATCTTAACCCTTTACATGGTGGTGATGCAGATCTGCATCATACCGAATTAATACAATTATTTTCCAGTGTGGATTATAAAATTGTGAAACATGAATTTGATGCAGTTCAGCAACATTCCTTTTTATATTAAAAGTGTTGGTAACCCTAAATTATGTCGATAACTCAACAGCTGATCATTTTTCTCGCCAATTTTGTGAATGTGGTAAACTCAATTGGTTGCGCAGTTTCTCATTAACATATTAATAATAATAAAAGCTGTATAGTTTGAACAATTTGCATTTATAAAGAGGTAAATATTATATACTAGCAAATAACCCGACGCGCTTCGCTGCGCTTTCAACAGTATAGAACCAAACAATATTAGATATAATAATACACCACAGAACCCAGAAATCGAACTTTGCTGATGAGTTTTTCCTTCAACTCCCACCCCCATCCCTCCCACCCACTCTCCACCCAATTCCCCCAGTTCCCACTCACTTCCCACCCACTTTTCGCCCACATCCCGCCCAGATCACTTCCACATCCCACCCACATCCCTCCCACATCCCTCCCTCTTCCCGCCCACATCCCACCCAAATCCCTCCCACTTCCCGCCCACATCCCATCCGCATCCCTCCCACATCCCACCCCCCCCCACCCCCACATTCCATCCACATCCCTCCCACTTCCCGCCCACATCCCTTCCATATCCCATCCACATCCCTCCCACTTCCCGCCCACATCCCACCCACATCCCTCCCCCTTCCCTCCCACATCCCTCCCACCTACATCCCTTCCACATCCCACCCACATCCCTCCCACTTCCCGCCACCATCCCGCCCACATCCCTTCCACATCCCACCCACATCCCTCCCACATCCCTCCCACTTCCCGCCCACATCCCACCCACATCCCTCCACATCCCTCCCACTTCCCGCCCCCATCCCATACTCTTCCCACCTACATTCCACCCATATCCTACCCATTTCCCGCCCACATCCCACCCACTTCCCGCCCACATCCCACCCACATCCCATCCATAGCCCTCTCACATCCCACCCACATCCCGGCGTTATTTCCAACATCGGAAAATGAAAACACTAATGAATTTTAATTTTTACCTTACAAATCGAGTGTCAAGTCAATCGGATGAAAAATAATTCTTTTGCATGTAGAATTTTCCGGGCATTTTCACGCCTGGGGGCGGATTTTCCGACATTGAAAAATCAAATTTTTAATTATTTCGCATTCTGTCCTTTCAAACCGAGTTTCAAGCCAATCGGATGATAAATATTTTTTTTTCATGCAGAATTTTCCGGCAATTTTCCGACCGTCAGGTCGAATTTTCCAACTTCGGAAAATCACATTTCAAACTATTTCGTATTCTATCCTAACAAACCGAATTTCAAGCCAATCGGATGAAAAATATTTGTTTGCATGCAGAATTTTCCAGCCATTTTCCTCGTGGGCGGATTTTCATAAATCGGTAAAACACGTGTCGAATATTTTGCGTACTATGCTTGCGAACCAAGTTTCAAGTCAATCGGATGAAAATCAAATGTTTACCATACAAACTTTTCCGGCGCTTTTCCGACTTTTTCGGGTGGGATTTTCCGGAAAATTGGAACACAGTTATTGTTGAATTTTCATATACATCTTTGAAAATGAGTTTGAATCTGATCGGATAATAAACAAAAAGTTTCATACAACAGTTTTCCGTGAATTTTCCGACTTTGGGGATAGATTTTTCAAAATTTGAAAGTCTCTTTTTTTATGTCTTAGTATGTGTAATTTTGAAAATGAGTTTGGAGCTAATCACTGGCAATTAAAGTTTCGCCCATACAACCTTGACCACCCACTTTCCACCCAGGGGGGTGAATTTTCCGGAAGATTGGTATGCAGTTGTTGTTGAATTTACATATAGATCTTTGAAAATAAGTTTGAACTTGATCGGATGAAAAACAAAAAAGTTTCATACAACAGTTTTCCGCGAATTTTCCACATTTCCCGACAGAATTTTCCAAAATCCGTTCTTAGTACTCACTTTCAGCATAAGATAAAACTACTGTGAAAATCTCATCTTTCTATCTTTTATGGTATAGGCTGTGCGACGGTCACCAGTCAGTCAGTCAGTCAGGTTGAATCTTTTAGATATAGCAAAAAAAAAAAAAAAACCAAACGACCAAATCCTGCCCACTTCCCACCCCCTTCCCTCGCTACTTCCCTCCCACTCCCCGCCCACATCTCACCCACATCCCTCCCATTTTCCGCCCATATCCGATCTAGATCCCATCCACTTCCACCTAAAGTCCACCCACATCCCACCCACTTTACACCCACTTCCCCAGTTCCCAACAAATTTTTCCCACCCCCCTTCGCCCACATCCTGCCCACTTCTCGCCCACTTCCCACCTGCATCCCACCCACTCCGTCCCTCATCCCATCCGCATCCAACCACTTCCCACCTACATCCCACCCACTTTACACCCACTTCCCCCAGTTCCCACTCACTTCCCACCCACATTCCTTCCAGCATCCCACCCACTTCCCCGCCACATTGCACCCACTTCACAACCACTTACCACCCACTGTCCACCCACTTCCAAAACAACAAACCACTTACATCCCATTCACTTCCCAGTGGGCATCCCGGTGTTATTTCCAATATAGGAAAATTAAATCACAAATGAACTTTTCATTTTGATCGTTTTTGAAGCCAATCGAATGAAAAATAGTTGTTTTTTTTCAGAATTTTCCGACCGTCAGGTCAAATTTTCAAACTTCGAAAATCATATTTCGAAATATTTCGTATTCTATCCATACAAACCGAGTTTCAAGCCAATCGGATGAAAAAATGCATATTTTGCATTCAGAATTTTCCGGGCGTTTTCTCGCCTAGGCAGATTTTCCGCCATGGCAAAATTACATTTCAAATTGTTTCGACTTCTGTCCTTGCAAACCGGAGTTTCAAGCCAATCGGGTGAAAATTGTTTTTTCATGCAGAATTTTCCTTGAATTTTTCCGACCGCTGGGTCAAATTTTCCAACATCAGAAAATCACATTTCAATTTATTTCTTATTCTTTCCTAACAAACCGGGTTTCAAGCCAATCGATGATAAATAGTTGTTTTCATGCAGAATTTTCCTGGAATTTTCCGAACGTCAGGTCAAATTTTCCAACTTGCGGAAAATCTCATTTCAAACTATTTCGTATTCTGTCCTAACAAACCGAGTTTGAAGCCAATCGGAAGAAAAATAATTTTTGCATGCAGAATTTTCCGGCCATTTTCCTCGTGGTCGGATTTTCCAAAATCGGGAAAACACGGGTCGAATGATTTCGAGTACTTTGCATTCAAACCAAGTTTCGAGTCAATCGGATGAAAAATAAAATTTTCCCATACAAAATTTTCCGACGCTTTTCCGACTTTTCCGCGGGAATTTTCCAAAACCCCGTCTTAGTACTCACTTTCAGCATAAGATTAAACTACTGTGAAAAACTCAGCTTTCTATCTTTTATGGTTTTTGGCTGTGGGCGAACGGTCACCAGTCAGTCAGTCAGGTTGAACTCTTTTTATATATAGATAAAAAAAAAAAAAAAAAAAATATTAAAAATATTTGGGAAAGTGGTAGGATAAGGAAGTGGGTAGGATGTGGGTGTTGTAGGTGGAAGTGGATGGAATGTGGGCGGGACGAAGGGATGTGTGTGGATGTGAGTGGGAGTTGGGTAGAGTGGGTGGGATGGGGGTGGGAGTTGGAGGGAAAACCCATCAGCAGAGTTCGATTTTTGGGTTCACGGGGTATTGCTATTTTATCTAATATTGTTTTGGTTCTATACTGTTGAAGGCGCAGCGAAGCGCGTCGGGTTATTTGCTAGTATTATATAAATAAATAAATTAAAATTATGTAAAGGCTTAGTGAATATGATATTCCAGCAAGTAAGGGCCAGTTCGGCAAGAACTTTCTCCTTAAACACATTTGATGCAGAAAATGCATCACACCCTTTTTGAAAAGAAAAAAACTAAAAACTGAAATAAAATAAAAAAATAAAATAAAGTGTATTTTTATTTTCATTTGTCTACCAAATAAAAAAAGGAATCATGAAAATCGGAGTTGATGTCATGTAAAGGGTTAAGAACTTAAACTTATTAACCAAATGAAAAGAAAAAAGAAACGTATTATTTTGTTATTTATTTTTTTAGACAATAAAGGTCTTTATATCGATATCTCTTATGTACTTTTCCAATTTTGAAATCGGCTGAACATGCTATGTTATTACGTGCTTCCTTAACTTTCAAACTTCATGAGAAAGCGAATAGTTCTAGAATTACATATGTGCTTTTTCTGCATTTATTTATTAAATATTTTTTAGATGGTAAATAAATATCGATTCCTGACTACACCTGGCTTCCCGGTTCTTTTTGCGTTACCAGATCGTTCGTCAAAGAGGCTATGCGCAAGTTTCTGAATCCAATTAAATAAACTCCTACTTTACCAATTGCATATACCGTTGTTCTTCTCGAAGATGCAGCCAATAAGCTCCGGCCACTCTTGCTCCTTTTAAACTAGTAGGCATTCCTCTGCTTAGACTGTCTCTTTCCTGAGAAGTACTATTTTATACTCTGTACCGAGAGGTACATAGAGTATATTAAAGTTTGTGCAAAAGTATGTAACAAGGGAGAAGGAATCATTTCCGAATTCTATAAAGTATATATATTCTTGATCAGCATCAACAGCCGAGTCAATATAGCCATGTCCGTCTGTCCGTCCGTATGAACAAACAGATCTTAGAGATGGTAAGAGATAGAGGTTTGACATGTATGGGACAAATGCTTCTTATACTTGCAGGCAGATCAAGTTTATTTTTACTTGCCACGCCCCTCTCGCCTCCATATCTCCACAGTTTTGTAGATAGATGATTCGTATTTCTAAAGTTAGTTAGTAATTAGCAAAATGTATCGATTTGCAAAGAAAAATAAAGATCGGATGAGCGGTTCTCGAGTTATGAGCAAATAAGGAATCACTCCCCTGCCACCCGCCACCCACCACCCACCCTTTCACAACTAACGCCGCACAATCTTAGGAGAGAGAGAGAGAAAGGAGAGAGGTAGAGAGACGCTAGAGTAAGCGCACAATGGGCCTGACCGACTTTCTCACTTGTTTTACTATATATATGTCAAATGTCCCTAAATTAAGCTTTGTTTAATAATTTGATTCCATCGTTCCATTGTATCCGAGCCTCTGATAAGTATATCTATATATATAAAAGAGTTCAACCTGGACTGACTGATTGACTGGTGACCGTCGCACAGCCCAAACCATAAAAGATAGAAAGATGAGATTTTACTAGGTTTATTCATGCTGAAAGTGAGTACTAAGAACGGATTTTGGAAAATTCTGTCGGGAAATGTGGAAAATTCTGCGGAACTCTGTTGTATGAAACTTTTTATAATTATCCGATCAAGTTCAAACTCCTTTTTAAAGATCTATATAAAACTCACCAACAACTGCATACCATTCTTCCGGAAAATTCACCCCTTTTGCGGAAGTGGGTGGTCAATTGTAAGGGCGAAAGATTAGTTGCCAGCGATTTGCTCCAAATTTATTTTTAAAGTTACACATAATAATATAGGAAACGTGACTTTAAAATTTTGGAAAATCTATCCGCGAAGTCGGAAAATTCGCGAAAACTGTTGTATGAAACTTTTTTGTTTATTATCCGATCAGATTCAAACTCATTTACAAAGAGCTAGCGCAAAATTCAACATTAATGTGTACCAATTTTCCGGAAAATCCCACCAGGAAAAGTCGGAAAGGCAACGGAAAAGTTTGTGTGGTAAAATTTTATTTTCATCCGATTGACTTTAAACTTGGTTTGCAAGCATAGTACGAAAAATAGTTCGAAACGTGTTTTCCCGATTTTGGAAAACCCCTTGGAAATTCTGTATTTTTGATCCGATAGGCCTAAAACCGATTTGAACCAAGAAATAAAATGAGATTTGATTTTCCCCGATTTTGGAATATTTGACCCAACGGTTTGAAAATTCTGGAAAACTCTGCATGCAAAAACTATTTTTCACCCGATTGATTGCTTGAAACTCGGTTTGAAGCGATAGAATACGAAATAATTTGCGATTGCATTTTCCGATGTTGGAAATACTGGCGGGATCCTCACTGGGAAGAGGGAGAATAGTAGAGAATAGGTGGGTGAGGTGGGTGGGGCTAAACTGGTGGGATCTGGGTGGGAGGTGGGTGAAGTGTACGCAAGTGGGATGGATTTGGCTGAGAAGTGGATTATATCTGGGGGTAATTGGGTGATAAGGGTGGTGGGAAGTAGGCGTGAAGTGGTGGAAAGTAGGTAGGCAAATGGGTGGAAGTTGTGTAAGAAATAGATGGGGATAGGGAGTGGTGGGATGTACGTAGAAGTGGATGGGATGTGGGAGGGAGTCGGCGAGAAGTGGGCGGGAAGTGGGGGGGGGTGGTGGAGAGGATGAGGGGAAGTTTGTGGAGGTGGGAACTGGGGGAAGTGGTTGGGTGGGAATTGGGTGTAGAGTGGGTGGATAAGGAAGTGGGTGGGAAGTGGGTGGATGTGGGTGGGAAGTGGATGGGGTAGTGGTAGTGGGAGGGATGGGTGGAAACGGTGGGAAGTTTGTAAGAAAAGGATGGGGAGTGGGTGTAGTGGGATGCGGGTGGTAGGAACGCAGCAGCAAAGTCGTAACAGTGAAAATGCAAAGTAGTAAAACGTTGATTTCAAGCCCATGTATTGTATATATGATTCGATTTCGCTCTACAGAGAAACCAAATTAATATTTTTAAATTTGGTAAATATTTGACTCATATCGATTGACTTAAACCGATTCTGATATTGGTTCTATACTGTTAAAGGCGCGCGAAGCGCGACGGGCTTTTAAGGTCTATATTTATAAAAGAGTTCAACCTGACTGACTGGTGACCGTCGCACAGCCTAAACCACAAAAGAGAGAAGATGAGATTTTCACAGTAGTCTTATCTTATGCCGCTGAAAGTGAGTACTAAGAACGGATTTTGGAAAATTCTGTCGGGAATGTGGAAAATTATGAAAACTTTTGTATGAAACTTTTTGTTTTTTATCCGATCAAGTTTAAACTCATTTTCAAAGATCTATATGAAAATTCAACAACAACAGCATACCAATCTTCGAAAAATTTACCTCCGCTGTGTGGAAAGTGGGTGGTCAAGGTTGTTTGGGTGAAACTTTAGTTGCCAGGCGATTAGCGCCAAACTCATTTCAAAATTACACATAACAAAAACATAAAAAAGTGACTTTCAAATTTTGGAAAATCTCATCTCAAAGTTTCCAGTAAAATTTATGGAAACTGTTGTATGAAACTTTTTTGTTTATTATCCGATCAGATTCAAACTCATTTTCGAAATCTTTATGAATTAACACACTGTATTCCACTGGAAAATCCCACCGGAAAATTTGGAAAGTATCGGAAA
>JAEIFU010004337.1:0-16265 GCA_018904235.1 Lordiphosa stackelbergi | reverse complement strand
GTATTGGGATTTTAATTTATTTTGTTATTTTGTTATTTATTAAACATCTTCCTAATGCTAAAAGTAAACATTGTTACTTAAAATACTAGCACTAGTCACAAACACAAAATTTTAACACAGACGTTGTTGGACCTAACTTAATATTAACATTTTAACAATTGAATTCAGATTACAAATTCTAAATATACATCCATTATAGTTATTGTTATTAATATTGAATTAAATATGATTAGAGCTATATTGAATTTGTTTTTTAAAATAGGTTGTTATGGCTTGTTTAAAAAGCGGTACACTCTAATTGCTTTTATATTGTGCGGTATCATATTCCAAAGTCGAACGGCGCATGCAAAGAAATGGTTATCACAACAAGAGAGCCTATTCCGGACTGTAAAAAGATTATTTGTTCTTCTAGAGCCTGCAAAGCTTAACAATTCTCTGGTTGTTATAATTTTGTGAATTGCTATTACTGTTCTTAATTTAATCCAGGAGTCCAAGTCTAATTCAAAGATTTGTGCTGCGTATGCCGAGATATGGTCCGTAGGCTTCTTGTTAAATACAAATCTGGCAATATTATTAAAAGCAACGTTTGTTTTTTCCTACTATCAGCATCACACTTTCCAAAACTTCAATCCCGTAGAACAACGCTGGAGTTAAGTATGCTTTTGCAATTGTGAGCTTTGTCCTTATTGGCATGAAGCTACGAATGTATTGAAGTTGACGGAGTTGACAGTAAGTTTTGCCGATTGCGCAATTGATGTGATCGTTCCATGAAAGTTTGTAATTAAAAAATTATACCTAAGTTCTTAGCACGATCTACATATTTAATAAGAGAATTATTTATTTGAAGTTTTGGTAAGTTGCTAGTGTTAAATTTATTTTTAAAAATGACCATGCATTTGGACTTGGACGGGTTGATGTGAAGTCCGTTTTTCCTAGCCCATTCACCAACTAATTCTAGTTCACTATTAAACACATTTATACATTCAGGTACTTCACTAACGGGACAACTCACATAGATTTGTAGATCGTCAGCATACATTTGAACATTACATTTGGACAGTACATTTGGTAAGTCATTTACATAGATTGAAAATAATAATGGCCCAAGGACAGAGCCTTGAGGAACCCCACGATTAATTTCTAAGAATGTCGAAGTCTGCGAAGAGGTTACCACTGCTTGACTGCGGCCGGTTAGGTATGTTTGCATTAATTTCTTTGCTGAGGTGGAAAAATTATAAAGCATTTCGAGTTTTGTGCATAAAATTACGTGATCTACAGTATCAAATGCCTTGCTACAGTCCAGAAGAGTTAGAAAAGTTACATGGCTTTTGTTAACTTCTCTTCGAATATCTTCACCCACTTTCAGAATTGCCGTAGTACAGCTAAGCGACTTACGAAAACCATGCTGTTATCATTCAGTAGTTTGTTTACCGAAAAAAAACTGCTAATTTGGGTGTAAATCAGTTGCTGGAATGATTTTGAGATGAATGGTAGGATGGAAATTGGCCTATACTCGTTACCTGCTTTGGGAATGGGCAAGATTTTGGCAACTTTCCACATACACTTTCCACATGTACTTGGAAACGTTGAGGTCGTAATTGCAGTGTTGAAAATGTGCGTTAGATATTTTAGAACTTTTGGAAGCAGTATTTTTAAGAACTTTGGATCAATGTTATCGAGGCCAGAAGCATTTGATTTTATTTTTAAGATAGACTCTAGGACATCACACTGACTGACACAAGAAAACTAAAACATTTATTACAATTATTATAAGGTACAGAATTAAGGTATAAGTTTGATAGCACTTCAGGTACTGGAGGATGTGATTGCACGAAGGTCTGATTAAGTTCATTAACTTCTATATTTTCTGCCATTTCCATAATTTCAACTGCAATTTTTTATTTTTAAAGTTTTATGTCTTTTGTCTTCGATTCTTTTTATACTTGGGCATTATTTAGCACAAACGGTCTCACAACGTTGTGATGTACTAACGCTATTTGTGTTGATTATAGTGTGTAAAAAAAATTTAAGAACAAATTGGACCAACTAGGCCGAAGGAACAACCTGAGCCATACGATAAATACCGGGACAAAACAATATTCCCGATAACGAATTGACCGAATTGTGCAGCCAACGCAATGGTAGGTCCAGAACCCTACTGCGACTTAGGCCACCATACCATGAAAAGAGAAGAGAACATGCTTAGAACAGCGTCCTGGGTAAACAACAGAGGGATGAGACAAGCTAGAGCATTAATAGTGAAGCACAACCTCAAAAGGTTCCAAAAGTTAATCCAACAAGAAAAGAATGCCCTCAGGATTCTAACAGGGCTCTACACGGACCACTGCAGACTGTGGAGCCACATGTACTAGATGGGAATAACAAACACCAAACTATACAGATATTGTGAAGAGAAGGAGGAGTCCTCTGAGCATATACTGCCACACTGGGATGCTCTAGCGAGACGCAGACTCAGCAGATTTAGGAAACACATATACACCCAAACAATATCACTAACCTAGAATATACGAAAATCCTGACCTTTGTACAGGAAACAGGGCTACTAGGAGAGTTGTAAACTCAGTATGGGGCATGATGGACCAGGTTTTTTTCACAATGATAATAATTACCAGCTCGTCAAATACATAGTACCCCAGTAATTGAATTTTCATTTTAATTCTTTCTTTCCCTTCCATTACGCTGCGACCTTTTTCTGTTTCCTATTTTTGAATCGTTTTTCTGGTTTCTTCTTTATTTTTAATTTTTTTTTTAGATTTCTAAAGTCCTTTTTTCTATTTTCTTATCTTATCTGACTTCTTATACTTTTCTTCGATGTTGCATGTCTTCTTTATTTTCGTTCTTTTCCTATCTATCTTTCTATCTCTTTCTTTTTCTGTCTATCTTTTTTAATAAACTTATGATTTTTCTTTCACTCTATTTTGTTCATTTTTATTTATTTTGTATCTATTTTTCAAGTTTTCCTCTTTTTGTTTTTCAAAAATAACTTAAAGCGTAATTTTTATGCGTGTAGCTTGTGCAAATTCTATTTCAGTGACCATAAACAGAAGTCAAATGAAATGCGTCTAGGCTAGATGACATTTCGTGACCAAGCACATGTCCATTAGCCACGGAACCAAAACAAATGATTATGGCGCTCCACATATGGAACACACACATGCACATAAACAGTAGCCACTGACCAGAAGGAACTGTGCCAAAGTAGAAACCAAAACCATAAAGTAAAAGTATAATTATGCCTCAGCCAAGCATGGAAACCGCAAATGCATGGGCTACCGTTTTTCAGCTTTACAGAGGATGCGGGCCACGCATGCGCCGCCTGCAGAGATCTTGAAGTTTGGAAACTTGCATAACCCACCCGGCCGCAAAACAGTTTGGCTCTAAGTAATGTGACAAGCGTTAAATGCGCTTTGGAATCGATTTGATTTGCAATCTCGATGCGAATTTAATTGAAAAAATGGCGCTAGCCAATTAACTGTAGCGCCACTCGCAATGTGCTGGATGATGGCGATGGCGATGCCGATGGTGATGGTGGGTGGGCGTAGGCAGCTGTAAGGAAGTCAGTCGGTCGGCGAAATGGCAAAAAAAAAAAAATAAACAACTGCATGCAAATGCCAGGCGCTCGGCCCACGCAAATTATGAAAAATTATGAACACCGCGTGCCATTTGGAAAGGCGATTTCACGCTGCCTAATGAAACAAATTATAAGTGGCCACTGGCCACTGACCATATGCCCATTGCCCATGCGGAAACACATGAGAGAGAGTGTGTGTGGTTGTATAAGACTAGTAAATGGGTAACCCAAACCGTAAACCCTTGGCAAATGGTAATGCGATACTTTTGCCTTAGCCGCTCTTCAGCGATTTGTCTGCTGTTTTGAATTTCTGCTTATTACCAAATATTTCTGCACTAAAACAAAAGACAGACAACAAACTGAAACTGAACAAAATGCCTGTTTGTGTCTGTTCACAGGTCTCTGAAATTTAATTCCTTTACCCTACTCAGGTAGTGATGCGTCACATTAATATTAAGCAGACATAAGACGCTTAGAACGAACGCTCATTATTAATTTTCATTAAAATTATATTGATGATAAGGATATCAAAAAATCTCGATTCTGGATATTAAGGAAAGCAGATTTAAATGTGGTTCACTTGAAGTCATGAAAATGTAAAGTACCTACTCGATGAATTTTTGGTCTAACAAAAGTTAGACTAGAAACTAATTGAGTACACATTGTTCAAGCGTGTTCTTTGCAATCAGTTTAATAAGAAGAAAGAAAATATATAAAAAAGAGTGGGTGTCCCCGGACGCCCCACCAGATCCCCACCAATTCACGATCCCCACCAGATCCTCCCCTTTCACCTCCACCATCCCAATCTACACACAACCCACCTGCTGCTAAGGCAATTGTAAAAGCGGCTGATTTTGCAAATACAAAATGCAAAGACATAAGCATACACAAAAGAATCTGTCGCAAAAACAAAATTTTTCTAGGTTTAGTCCCCCAGTCAGAGGTCCGTAATAGTGTTTCGCTCTAATAAAACCAAATCGGAGCTAAGAGAATTCATTAGATTCGACTTACGATAGATAAAACAACTAGTTTTAAAGGCAAGTTGTCATTTCCAAATTAACTCTTTAATAAAATAGAATACTTACTATACTTCAATTTTTCATTAATTCACAAAGTTACCAAAGTTTCAGATGAAAAAGCTTACCTGCAAGAAAAGCAGAAAAGAAAAATATATTAATTCAATTGTTAGCAATTTTATGTACTTAAGCCATGTTGATAAAGCAATTGCCCCGGAAGGCAACTTTAGATCTTGTATTAAGGACATTTTCTATATCCCCAAATGTGTTTGAGTTTGTTTGTTATGAAAAGGATTCATTTTGAGTGTAACAGTTAGTTCGTAAAAAACCGCAAGAAAAAACTGAAAATTTGTTTAAACAACCATTTTTATCAGGGACTAACTAATCTTGCAATTTACTTTAAAAATTTTAATTACTTTAAAATTAGTTGGTTTAAATCCATTTGTTTAAGATCGTCATTTCATGCCACACCAAAAAGCATGTAGTTAAACCACTCAATTAAATTAAAACAAATGGCTCCCTGAGAAGGACAACATTAGCCTTAAACGAAGACTAAAATGTGAACTGTGAGACAAAAAACACTTCACAAACGAGTTAAAGTCGTTTGTCACTCTAAACCACCGGTCGGCAATGTGAGCAGAAAAGTTGCCACTGGCAACTGAGAATATATTCCTATACATCAAGGGTCGGCAAAAAGCACATTAACATTTTGGCTTTTGTGTATACGTGTGTAGGCTCTGAAACAAATATGCAGGGCAGCTACTAGCTTATACTATCGGTGTATCAACTGCGCTCCTGCTAAGCACTTTTGTATGCACAGTATATAGTGACGCGCTGACTCCTGCTTTACTAGCTATCAAAAAATATCTTTGTTTTTACCAGGGATGCAAACCACTCGGAAATAAGGACTGGTTCGGTTCAGTGGTTCACACAGTTTTTGAACCGCCGGTTCGGTTCATTGCATGGTTTTTGGGGCTTACTGAACCGCGGTTATGGTTCGGTTCGGTTCGGTTCACCCTTTATTCATTTAATTAACTGAATATACATATTTTTGATACAATTGTTCAGATTATTCATTACAAAGACTTAGGTTTCAGTTAATCGGGTATGTTCAAAATTTCGACGGCAGTTTCCGTATAAACGTTCTCATTTCGTTTTGAAATCCTACAACTTTACATATCAAGTGACGTTGTTGTGAGTTGTTTGAAATCGACTACTGAAAGCCAAGCGGATCAAAATCGTCAAATAATTACAATTTTCTTTTGACCTGATCAAGTAATCTTTGACATAAATGGCACTTCACATATAAACTTACACAATTTAATTGGAAATCCATAAGTAAAAAGTCGATATGGGAACATACCATATTATATCATAAACATTTCATTTTTAATAAACTCAAAATTTTACATTTCCATTTGATTAGTTTTATTATACTTGTATATGTGGTTTTCAAAACAACAGGGAATAATCTAGATTTAAAAAAACTTAAATCAACTTCAATATGATGGAATTTTAGTTAAGACTTAATAATAATATATCTCCTAGTATATTTTCATCGATATTGGCTCTTAAGTCTAATAAAACAAACTCCAATGTGGAAAATGTTCATTCTACTGACACTTGTGTGGGTGGAACTGCTAAAACTATTCGTGCTATGCTTAAGTTGACTTTCCTGATAAATATTCCAATATTTAATAATCTTTAGGTAAACACTAACAATCGATATATTCGAGTTCAAAGAATTATCCGTTATGTTTTCATTAACGTTTTGAATTTTGTCATAAATATATTAACATTAAATTAGATTTAGCTAACTTTTTTTCCTCCTTCTGATAGCATGTTTGATTCCTGGAATTTAAGAAATCGAATTCAAAAACAGGCGGAGCTCTTTTTTCCAAAGAGTTGACAATTACTGAGCTATGAATTTTGCATGCCTGCCAGCCACAGAAATACTCATACTCATTTTCTATTTCAAGCCAATCTCACTTAAAGATAACGTTTGAGAATTATGTAAGTTGACCCCCAAAGGATAATACAATCAAGACTTGGCTTATTAAAATTTTGGGGCCTCAGCAAATTTAATAAGGTTGATGTTCTTAGCTTTTTTACAACAACTCTGCTTTTCCAAGTATTTTCTCGTAATATTTTAAAGCTAATTGCGGATTTTGCTCACTATTCGAAAGTAACTCAAAAGCTAATGTGAACCGAACCGAACCGTTTTATTTTTTTTTTGGTTCTGTTCAACATTTTTGAAAACACACCGGTAGTTCTGGTTTTTGTTACGAGCGCAAAAAGCGGTTCGGTTCGGTTTAAAACCGGTCCGGTTCAGCATCCCTGGTTTTTATTTTTTGACATTTTTGCTCGGCTGATGCGGCTGAAAGACAGCAAACGCTTAAATGCTAGTGCTCAACACATTGATGACTTTTCTCTGCTGAATCACAAAAACAATTTCACTGGCGTCCATAACCCAAATCTTCAAACAAATGTTTTCCCAGGTACTTGATGCGTTTAATAAGAAATACAGTGCAGATCTAAAAATGCATTTTCTAGTCGAAACCTGATTAATGAAACTTTTCTGGTTAAGTTTTAAAATTACCGTAATTTTGATCAAATAGCCAATTGAATATGATGTATGCAATGTAAAAGTAGTTTCTTAATACTGATCACTGATCAAGTGTCTACTGAGCTCGCCCATTGGTTAAGCAAGTTTTTCAAAGAAAATTCGAACTGACGGAACACATTTTTTTAAGGTTATTACTGTTAAATACAAATTTTCACATCAGTTACGCAAAATAATATTTTACCAACATTTTACTGATTAAAACCAAGTCAAGTGTCTTAAAAATGTTCTGTTAAAATATGATTTTTCACCTAAATGGATTACATAGAAGCTCTTGACACTCTGCTCCCTTTGCTTCTTGTCCAATTGAAGTGTAAGTGGATTAACTCGCCCGATTCCCAGGGGCTTTTACTTTTGTTTTTTTCTTTTTTTAAGTACCTTTTGACTCATTTTAATGGACTTCTGCTTTGTATCTTTGTAACCCTTTTAACATTCCATTTCATTTCATTGTGGACTTAAGCTACTTTCGTATTGCTCCCAAGTGCCAACTTCTTTCGCTTTTTAATAAGCCACCCAAAGAGCAGAAAAGTGTTAAGCAAACACAAGACGCGACTTGACCGTGATTTTTTGTTCTTTGTTTTGTTGTGCTGGGAAGTTCTTCATCCCAATATGCCACATTAATCACTGTCAGCAGCGGAGCCGCCGTCGGGTGTGTGTCATTCTCCTCCCTCTGTTCATTAATTTCGCATTCCAATGCGCAACGGCGCAAAATTCCAGGGAGCCATCGCCATGAGGAAGTGCCAAGTGTTGCACATGTGCAGGGGGGCACTTGCATTTTTACTACTGACGCTGCTGATGTGGCTGCTCTTTGATCAATCAATTCCACTGGCGTCGTCTGGCTGTGCCTGCAAGGCTTTGAAATATTTTAATTGAATGATCAAAATCAGGCGAATATGAAAATCAATTTGGCGCCCGTTTTCCATTGCCCCTCCGACCGCCTGACCCATAAAAAACAGCCTAACCGAGCGACAGAGCGATCGAGCGCCTCACCAAATTGGGAAAGGCAAATAAAATTTATATATATTTGAGATTTATTTGCCCATCTCCAGCGCCAAAACTCCAGCTGCAACCATGTCAGCGTCACCTTGTGTCGCTGGCTAAGTCGGTCGCACATGTCGCTGCTTGCCATTTTAGGATTTGTGACCAAAAGGAAAAAAAACGAATCTTACAACTGCAACATGGCTTTTTATTTTTGGACAGGCGGTAGAAAGTGCCGCCAGCCACAGACGCGGCTCATTATTTTTTTTTTTTTTTTTTGTTTTGCATATCACCATTAGCGTTGACAAGGCAGAACCACAAAAGAAGCACCAGCCAGCAGCTGTTGCTGATTTCCGCATTGAGAGAGTAAGAATACGAATGCGAATGCGACCCCAGAGCCCCCAGACTCGCTTTCATTCAGATTCAGATTGGCAACATGTTGCGAAAGTTTCAGCATGTTGCCGGCTGCTCTTAATTGACAAACAAATTATATGGTTGGGGTTGTTGTTTGTTGTTGGCCAAACCCTGGAATGGTAGATGACATGGCAAAAAGCAGCGCCAAATGACTAATTGGTCAGCATAATGGTCACAGAGACCGGTGCCCGTTGCAGCGGCTGCTGCAGTTCGTCAAGCCATTCACACACGATCTGGCCACAAGCAGCGCACGGTGGTAAAAAAGTGTTTGAAAAAGAGTATACAATTTGTATTTTTTATCGAATCTGCCGTTTTATTATTACTTAGTAGAAGTAATCTTTGGTAAGAAAGAGCCAATCAAATCAGGCTCTTCAAGTATTGGGTACTTATTTCAAGGCTGCCGTCCGCCCAAAATCGAAGCCCTTAGAATTGGTTAGGATCAGGAAGCAAGTCTTATAAATTCATGATCCCCACAACCTCAGCCAGAACTGAACCTGTTCTTTTAAGAAACATAAGAAACATACAGATGATAGAACCGAGAGGTTCCTGAAACTGTACTGTAACCAGCTCTTTTTGGCTTAGAACCCATAAGTTACTTGTATTTATGAGTAAACCAAACTTCATCACCTCGTTAAGCATTGTCTGAACCATTTTACCTTCTGAATAATTGTAAAGTTTTGTAAAAAGTACAAAAGATATAAGAATTCGGTATATTTTGTTTAACGACTTTAACAGTGTTCAAAATAAATCCTTACGTCTTAAAACTAGTTTTTACATCCGGATCTAACCTTCTTTAGAATTTTATGGGGTATACAATGCATCGCCGTCTGTGGCCCAGTGGTTAGTGTGCTGGACTGCTGGGCGGGTGGTCGTGGGTTCGATCCCTCCTCTAAACATCTAATAATAAAAGTTTTTTCTTTCTTTAGAAAAATAGCTTTTACACATACGGTCACCTTCACCAGCTATTGGCGCCAGCTGTGAAGTAATCTAGCCATGAAAAAGCAAATTCTCAAACTTTGCCGTTCGGATTCGGCGTTAAACTGTAGGTCCCTTTCTCTTGTGCGAAAAATTTAAAGCACACACGCCAAGAGATTGAGAGAAGCTTGGCTTGGCCCCGTTGGAGGAGCTGTATATCCAATTTTATTATATTATATTTTATTTTGCACGCTAAAATCAAACATTTCTGTAGTTTGATTTTGGTTTTTTTTTTCAATCAAATTGCAATCCCAATTTTTTAATTCAATCCCGTACTGTCTGGATTTGGGACGCAAATTTAAATTTCAATCCCATTCTGAGTCGAACTAGCGCATTTCGCCCATCTCTAGTAATTTTGATCAAAATAAGGGATATATTGGAACTCGAATAATTTTTGGAGAAATTTTCAGGGATAATTTTATTGTCTTAGCTTTTCGAATGCTTTATATTGAAAGATGCTGAATTTATAACGTAAAGCTAACGTTCTTTATGTACAGAAAATTTAACTACAATTGATGCTATGATACTTGTGTGAGCCCCTGTTAACCCTCTGTTAAAAAATAGTTTTTTTATTCAGAAAAAAATTTAGGCACTAGAGGGTTAAGTGTGCTCCTAAACTCCAAATCAGTAATGCCGGAAAAATATATATAGAAATATCGATATTTTTGATTAAAAAGCAGATATAACATTATCGAAAATTTTTCTGAGGCGATATATCGGATATCTATCTAATATAGTTTGGTGATATTCTTCTTCGATGTTTTTGTTGGATTCGACCACAAAAAGTGAGTTTTACTGAATACACTCTTGTGGATATTATTTCACTCCAAATAACCTCTCCCTACAAATTTGAGCTCTACGTTTTAAGGCTGGATTCTAGATGGCATAAAAATTTATTTGGAAACAATGCTTTATTCAAATAAGACTGCTGTGCAATAACATTCAGACTTCAAAACAGTTCAAAAGTGTTTCTATTCATGTCAGCTTCGACATACAAATTTATTTTCGTTCTTCCTGGAAATCGGCCTATAGACATAAAAATATGTTTTCTATTCATGTTAATCATCTTTGCTCAATCCCATTAACCCTCTAATACCCAAGAGTGCCTCAAGGCACTTATTATATAATTTGTATTATCTAAGAAACGAGAAGCTTTTAAGACATTTGAATTATTGTTGTCAGTTGGCAACAAACATGTGATTTTATGAGTAGAAGCTTTAAAAACTCTCTGAAGTTTTATAACGCCACTTTTTTCGTGTTGTTGTAAGCCTTATTGGTTTATTGATAAAAGTAACATAAATACAAAATCAGCCAAATAACAATTTTTGTTATTGAAGGTAAGATATTTTACAATCCAAATCAAGTTGCATATATGCAAATTTATAAAAATAGTGCGTTGCAGCGGTGAAATTGTGATGAGTGCCTTGAGGCACTCTTGGGACTCCACTCAAACTTTTACTAGCAGCGCCTATTTCACAACTGCATGCAACTTTCATGTTTCTTTCGGTTTATTATATGATTTTTCTTAAAGACATATTCAAATTAAATC
This sequence comes from Lordiphosa stackelbergi, assembly GCA_018904235.1. NCBI lineage: Eukaryota > Metazoa > Arthropoda > Insecta > Diptera > Drosophilidae > Lordiphosa > Lordiphosa stackelbergi. The sequence continues at coordinate 5,118 of JAEIFU010004337.1, read as the reverse complement.
GAAATGGCAGACCGAATAAGAACACGTTTTAAATTGTCCGAGTTGACCGATGAACAGTTGCTGGATTTGTTCAAAGAAGTTGAGTCGGACGATGAACTCTTAAGTAACTCTATTGATGACGAAGAAAGCAGTTTGCATTTGCTAGAAGTACTGAACACAGCATTGGAGAACGCCGCAACTATTTCATTTGTAGACAATACCGCAAAATTTCAAAGATAAGGTACAGAAGCTAGTCAGTTCAAATTCAGCATTGACGACATTCATCACTTTATTGGAACACAATTTATCGGTACCCGAATATAAAAAGCTACTGTGGTATAAATGCATTTAGACCTACAAAACACTCCATGACGCGAAACAAGTATGAAGAAATCAAAAAATACTTCTCCTTGCGGGATGAGAGTAAGCAAATCAAGAAGGGTGGGCCAGGACTGTATTGCACGCGTATAATTATAGATCAGTGATAAGGATTATGATCGGAAAATTCCGTCACCATCATCCCAGCGAACTGCACAACCAAGTTGGACAATGCAATCTCCATTCACACCGAGATCCTCAAACCATCGCTCACAATTGGAGAAAAATCAAAACATCCAATTTCGGATATACGGTTTGATGAAGTCAGCCTGTTTCCTGTTTGGATGAGTCGATATAGTGGCAAGAGATGGTGCGAGCACTGAAAAAAATCGCAAACACAATGTATGTGCAAAAAATGAAGTCTGATCTTATGTTGTACAGCACATACAAATTGTTTCTTTGAGTATCAGAATCAAAAATAAAAATAAACTCAAATGTGCAAAAATTCACTTAAAACCCCAAGAGTGCCTTGAGGCACTTATTCACCTTTTATCGCTTTACAGGTAAACTACAATTAGTACACAGTTTTTTAGGTCATTTTTGAACTTAGGAGCTACAATTTACCCCAAAAAAAAATAGCAAACTTAGTTTCTTCTAATATTCTTCAATTGGGTCTTAGAGGGTTGATATGAATTTTTAAATAATTTTTACCAAAAAGTTCCTGAATGAAATAAAATACATATCGTGACTGTTTCAAACTACCAAGTTTTAGCCGGCTCGAGGTCATGTTAAGTTGTAAGTTATCTGACACATAGCAAAAAAGACTAGAAATCGTTTTTAAATCTTTATTTTTGCGTATTTTGGAGCTTCGATCACTAAATTTGAAACGCAATCAGAATGTAGTTTTCAAAAACAGTCCAATGACACATTAATTACCTCAATAGGCCTGAAGCAAAATATCCCAATCGAAATTTTTCAATATAGAAAACCATATCGATATAGATATTTTTAATAATGATTGTTTTGGCTGGCTCGTGGTCAAGTGATATGTTCTTTATATCCAATAACCATACTTAAAAAATTAGAAATAAAATTCATTAAAAATATATAAACTTTTTTTTGGGAAACTTTTCAAAATAGTTTTTAGTGATTTGGAGCACTCATATTTATAAATTGCGTCAAATCTCACCTTAATTACCGCAATTAAGCCAGTTTACTCAGAACAAAAATGGCGTTTTTTCAATATCGATAATCTCGATGTTTTTAATCAAATTATCGATAGTCTTGAATTTTAAAGTAAAATTGGCTATTCAGCTCCTCCAACGAGGCCAAGCCAAGCCTCTCTCAATCTCTTGGCGTGTGAGCTTTACATTTTTCGCACAAGAGAAAGGGACCTACAGTTTAACGCCGAATCCGAACGGCAAAGTTTGAGAATTTGCTTTTCTTCTTGAATTTGGTAGAACAAAATATAAAGAAATCATTAGTTTTAATATCGAAAAACATATCGATATCATTATTATTTAAATATACATCAACTCTAAGATCCACAGTAGCACAAAATTGCTTAAAAAATTTGTGTATGCGAAAGATATCGGCAAGATGGGTTGAGTAATTAGTAATTGAGTTTATGAAGCTGGGATGAGTAAAAACATAGACAATGCAACTCCAACAAATGATTAACTATGCACTTAAGTCTGGGAAAAACTTAAGAAAAACCAGCGAATTGGAACGAATTCGAAAAACGTTCAACGTTCGTTGTTCAAATGGTTCTTATTGAAGTTCCGGTTTTCAAAACAGAACGTTCGATCCCATTAAATAGCGATTTTTTTTTTGCATCCAAAGAAAATGTTGAAAACTTGACTTTAGGTTCTGTAAAGGATGATTTTAAGTCCTCCTTCATCCGAAACTTTTAAAATAAAAGTGGAAGTAAGATTGGAGCTTAGGTTTGGATATTAGTATGGTAAATTTTAAGTAAATCTCTTAAAATTATGAAAAATCCAAGTTTTTTTAAACCACTGTGCTCAGCGTGTAGCCATGGGACGCGGTAGATTCATGTGATGAATTTGCCGCCAAGGCGCCGCCGTCGCTGTCGCCATCGCCTGGGTGGTCGTACTCAACTCCTGCGGCTTAAATGTTTCATTGCAGTTGCATGAAATGACTAAATTATTCATTGCAGGATTTGCCAGCCAGCCAGCCATTCAGTCAGTCAGTCAGTTTCCCCGGCGGGCAGAAATCACTTTCGCTCATATGGCGACACGCCCGCCCGCCCCGACAGTTCCATAGCCCATGGTGAAGTGTGCATGGAGCTAAAGTTTTGACTGGCTTCAACTTTGACTTGGCTGCCACTTTGAAGGCCCTTAGACTAAAAGCACTCATTACATGCGCTCATTTGTTATATGTACTGGCAAAGTCTACTAGATGCCATTGTTTGTCTGAGGAGCAGGCCAGAGGAGCAACGCCTACCTGGGGCTGCTGCTGCTGCTGCTGCTGCTTGCTGCTGTTTAATGGCAAATAGGGGCTAGGCCTGTCATCGTCAAGCGGCATTGTGTGGCAGCCTGTCCAAGTGACTGACTAAAGAGTGAGAAATGCGCAGGCGTAGGCTGCTTTTATAGTTATCTAGAGAAGAAATACAAAAGCAGACAGAGCGGACAGCAAGGAGGGAAGCTGAAAGGTCGAGGACGTGCAGCTGGTAGGTAGGCTGAGTGAGCTAAGAAAATATTGTGAAAACACTTAAGCAAATTTGCCTCAAATTAATCGAAAGTGCGATGGTGAAAATTAGATTCCTGTGTTTAACTAATAGAATATTACCCAACAAGGTGACATGACATAATTTGGGCGATAATTGAGTTCGTTTTCGTTTCCAACATATCCCCCAAATTAATTTTCGGCGATATGAACGAAATGAAAACGGACTTATCGCCCAAATTCATTGGGCGCTATGTCCGAAATAAATCGGACATAATGCCCAAAAATTTTGGCCATTACGCCCAAATTTTTAAGATCTAAATTTAAGTCAATGAAATTAGTAGTAGTAGTGGCATATCTAGCCGTATACGGCTCTGTATACAGAGACTTTTTTGAATGATATTTATTTTTATATTATGTTTTTTATTTTGCTTAAATTTTATTTTTAAGCTTGGTACGATACTTGCGAAAAGTGTGCGAAATCTCTGCATATTATTTCGTCGATAGCAAGTGCGAAATAAGGCGCTCATCTCTAGTTGCTTTGTTTTCAAATTTAACTTGGCGGGAAAATTTAAACTAATTAACAGCGAATAGTTATGGTAGCTTTTAATGATGAAATATTTACTTACAATAGCTTTATGTGATTTTAAACATTGGTAGAAGCTTCTAGGTGTTCAGGGTCCTTACTTGCAGTAAAGATCCAAGTGGAGCCAGATGTAAAACGTAAATAAATCATAAATACATAAATCGTTTGTAGGTTCATCGTGACCTTTAATTGTAATTTTCAATAATTTGCTCCAATAGGCAATTGGTGCTCCTTGGACGACTAGGAAAGGGCAGAATCGACTGTTTTGGCCGTAGCTACTCGATGTTATGTATTTATAATGCAACGGCATGAATTAGAAGATGTTGAAACGACTTGCGGCGACAAAGAAGTCCCCAGTCTGACCATTGAAAGTTCTGCGGCTCATCCGTTCGACATACGGAATCGCCGTCGTCCACAATTAAAGATCCTCTTATTGCTGGCCAAGATCCTCATCTCAGCCCTCTCGAATGGGAGCTAATGTTCTTGAAAGAGAATCAGCACTTATTTGTTTATATGCATGGCACACATTCCTTGTGCCGACAAGTTGGTCAAAAACGACATGAGTGGAGCTAACTGCTACTTCACAGCGCTGCCTCCTTGAGTTGCGATGGATACTACCAGAAATTTTTGTCAACCCGCTATCATATTACTTTTTATGGATAGAGCTAGGGCCATCTTCTTCTCCAATGAAAAGTTGTTCAGCCTTTTAATGTTTTTTTGTATAGTTGTCCTACTCATTTTAAAACTCCGCATAAAACACTTGTATGTACAAATAGTGCCTACCGCCATGAGTACGAAAAATATGTTTTACATATATTTTCACACCTACGAAATTATCTCTCATCGCGTGACTATCGGGTGATTATCGCGTGACACATTGACGTCGGGTGGCAACGCTCTGTTATCGATATGACAATTTCGTGAACTCCATACCAACTCACGGAAACAGCAACCTGCGAAATCCGTGCGAAATCATTTTTTATGGACTTTTCATTTCGCGGGCATTTCGCGGGTATCTCCATACCAAGCTTTAGTTGGAAGAAGTCTCGTATATATTATTATTACTATTTTTAAAGAGCAGCATTAAACTGTTAATAAAATGTGCTTGAAATTGTTTAATAGAAAAAGGTAGGTTGTTCCAAGCTACATGGCATTGTAATAAAAATCTTGGGAGCTTTCCTGTTTGCATCTTCAGGACATCAAGTTTTGACGATGCAAAATTTAACTCAAATCAAATAAATATAAAGTTTCCTTATTAAATATTATTTTGAGCAAAGTTTAAATATTTTACCGTGAAATTCAGTTGTCTATTTAACCAACCTCACAATGTTCAAACTTAAAAATTTTGGCCCTGACAGTTTTTCGCGATTAGAAGGAGAAGGAGTTTGCCAAATCTGAAGCAAACTTTATTTAAGTACGGTATCAACAACAATAATATACGTTTAATTTTCACTCTTACAAGCTATAATTTGAAATTTCACAGTCTGTTATCACAAGAACTTAAATCATCTGGCTTGTTCCTGTTTCATACAGGGAATCCTTGATCTAGT
>JAEIFU010004336.1:0-16282 GCA_018904235.1 Lordiphosa stackelbergi | reverse complement strand
GGAAAATTACCTGGCTAAAAATTAGTCATCTAAAATGTCATTAAGAGGAGGTTTTTGCTTAACACGAAATGTATGATAATTATGGTTAATGAACTCTATTCGAACATTGGCAGTCAATGAGAAATTCAATTTTCTGGTTTTCACACACAAAAAGTTACAGGACTTTGCTTGACTCTCTGAACGAAAGAAAAAAAAATGCTGTTTGCCAAACTGTTTCTTATAAACCCCAGCAAACACTTCTTGTGAATATTTGTAAATCATTGCAGTTTTTACAACATAAAACATCTAAACTCGGTCGTCTCCATAAAAAGTAGTTGTTATCGCTGGGTAACTGGAGCAATAATCATGCAAAAACCACAACTAAACGAAGTCGCCCATGAAGTGGAGAGAAAAACAGAATCAGAAAAATATAGTTGAGAAAGCAGCCAAACAAAAGTAACAAGAGAAACGTAGTAATTGCAACTCAAGTTGAGCAGATGGAAGAAGTTTCTGTGGAAATTATATTTTACAGGCATTTTCACTGAAAAGCCTAAGAATTAAGTTTGGAGTTGGCCGTTTTTAATCAGCGGTTGCATGCAACTGGCCGCAGGCCAACGGAACTTGCACACAGACTGCATCCAATCCACTGGGTGGCTCTTGGGTGTTACTTTGTCATTATCTCGTTCGACAGCCGTAATCAGCTGCCGGCAGAGAACTCTGCCGGGGCTCGATTGCCAATTGCAATTTAAATAAATTTAATTATTATATATGACACTGCGATTTTTTCCCATTTTAATCTAAAAACGAAAGTTTCAACGTCTCGTTCGGTTAACAGAATTTGATTTATGGCATTTCTATAATTTGAAAAATTTGTAATGAAAATTTTTTTTTGTATTTTGCACTGTCGCCGCCAGTCAACATTGTTCTATGAAGATTTATGGCCACCATTGACCTGAGGGACAGTGCGGGGGGGTTAGGAGAGCCTGTCAATTGCTGAGAGAACTAAGCAAATTGAAATTGAGTTTCGTTTTAGAGAAAGAAAGGCAAATGAACTTGGGGAGGAGGCGTCTGATGATGAATTGCTATTTATTTTGCACTTGCCAAGATGGTTTCTAGCAGCAAGTAAGAATTTCAATCCATAGATCAATTTAAAACTATTGGGCATCAAATTGTATTTAATACTCGAAATTATATTTTCGAAAGTTTTAAAATGATATTTCCAGAATATCAAATTGACACTAACTTGTATAAAGTTGACACAAAAATGTCAGTCAGACTAACTTTAAGTATCATTTGATACTTGGTTTTTCAATGTAATTTTTATACCCTGTTCCCATTAAAATGGGAAAGAGGGGATCATGAAGTTGTACAAATGTGTGTAACAGCCAGAAGGAAGCACCTTCGACCCATAAAGTATATATAACAAACAAAAAAGTCTTGCGTATATTTATTGTGTTTCCAATTGTTCATAAAATTGGTTATAATAATGCGATTTAAGACGATGACGAGTTCCCAACGAGATGCCAACTTCGTAATGCCCCTCTTATAGAAGCTCGCTTCCCTTATTGGCAAAAAACCCGAGAGCAATTTTCACAGGACTCTCTTGTGGCCAACTTCCGACTACCAAGCTCGTTCGCCATGGACAGAAATAGGTGGTAATCACTTGGTGCTAGATCCGGACTATACGGTGGATGCAAAAGAACCTCCCATCCGAGCTCCCGGAGCTTCTGGCGCGTCACCAAAGATGTGTGTGGCCTGGCGTTGTCCTGATGGAAGACAATTCGGCCTCTGTTGATCAAAGATGGCCTCTTCTGCATGAATGCTGCATTCAAGCGGTCCAGTTGTTGGCAGTACAGGTCCGAATTGAGCGTTTGGCCATAGGGGAGCAGCTCATAGTGGATGATTCCCTGCCAATCCCAAAACACACAGAAGAACCTTCCTGGCCGTCAATCCAGGCTTGGCCACCGTCTGGGCAGCTTCACCGCTTTTCGACCACGACCGTTTGCGCTTCACGTTGTCGAAAGTGACCCACTTTTCATCGCCAGTCACCATCCGCTTCAAAAACGGGTCGATTTTGTTGCGATTCAGAAGCGATTCGCATGCATCCATACGTGCAAAAATGTTTTTTTGCGTCAAGTCGTGTGGCACCCATACATCGAGCTTCTTTTTGAATCCAAGCTTCTTCAAATGGTTTATAACGGTTTGATGACTCATGCCCAGCTCTTGGCCGATGCTACGGCTGCTATTATGCCGGTCTCTTTCGATCAATTCAGCGATTTTATCGCAATTTTCGACGACAGGCCTTCCGGACCGTGGCGCATCTTCGATCACCTCTGCACCAGAACGAAAACGTTGAAACCATCGTTGTGCGGTGGAAATGAAACTGTATCGGGTCCATAAACTGCACAAATTTTATTGGCAGCATGAGATGCATTTTTGCCTTAATCGTAGTAGTACTGTAAAATATGGCGTATTTTCTCTTTATTTTAGGGATGTCGAAATATCGATATCGAATACTTGTTGAATAAATTTTGGTGTGTATTTTTGTTAGTTTCGGCCACAAAAATGGGGGTTCGACGGCATTCTCTTGAATATTACTAGATTACTGATGCCACTAATATCCAAGAGAATGCCCTTAAGAAACCTTCCATTTTGTTCAAAAACCAAAATAGAGTATTCATGATAATATCGTCAAAATGTATTCAATATCGATATTTCGAAAACCCTACTTTATTTTGCTCCATGTTTGCGACGCTATAACTCACGAACGACTAAAAACAAACAACAATAAATCAAACACGTGTTAGCGCGTGAAAAGAGCTTTCCAAAAAGCTCTAGCGTGAACCGATGCGACGAATACAACTAGAACTACGCGCTTGCAAAGACAAGCTTGCGGAAATACCGCAATACTTTTTTTACTCTTTACTCTTGATCAGCATCAACAGCCGAGTCGATTTAGCCATGTCCGTCTGTCTGTCTGTAGGAACGCGTCGATCTCAGAGACTGTAACAGATAGAGCCACAATTTTTGGCATGTATGTAGGTGTATACTGTAAATTTCAAATAAATTTTAAAATAAAAGGAGTTCAAAGCTATAGGAACCACATTACTTGGAACAGGGTATTTTGCTGTCGGGGCACTCGACCGCAACACTCTTACTTGTTCCACTTTTTTTGTTCCGATTTTAAAGCCCGACGTTTGTTAGATTTTAAGCGCTAATCTCCTATACAGCATTGGTTGAATTGGAGCCAATAGCTTAAAAATGGGTTTGATTGCTTCTTTCAGAACATTGGCAAACGAACGCTTACACGATTAAAATGTTTTGGAGACTGTCCAGACCAATTGAAATGTTATGCATACACTGCCATGCACTTGAATAGGGACAAGCATTTTAACGCGAATATATACCTATTTGACTGAAACAATCAAATTGAATCAAAAGGCAAATATTTTTTGGAATTCAGTACTTCATTCTTTATTGAATTAACAAAAACAATTTTTTTCAAATAAACGTAGTCTTTTGTTAAAAAATTTTTTTCCACGAGCTCTTCAAAAATGGCATATTTTTATCATGCACTTGAATAGGGACAAACGTGATTTCATCATTCTGAGTAAAACTCCGCGCAATGAAGTTGATCTTTTGTCAGCATATAAACGTTTTAAGAAAAAAATACTGTGGTGGCGGTAAAGCACTAACTGACGAAGAAAAAAGGAAATTATGGTTTTAAAGGAATGAATTCTTACGTACGAGCAAATTGCTACAAATGATTGGAATAAGCTAAAGTGTTGTATCCAATTTTCTTGATAAACCATCAAATTATGGGAATAACATGAAAGACCGTACCGAAAAAACATTTTCACGTACTGCAGAGAAGCTTCATATTTACACCGTTCAGCTTAAAAAAATCATTTAAAATTACAATTAAACGCAAGTATCGATACGGTACGGAGAGTTATCCATAAAGCTGAATATCTAAGAAGATTAAAACTAAAAATAAAACCCACCACTTAATACCCAACGTAAAGATCCTCGTCAAGTTTTTGCATTTGTTAATTCAATAAAGAATGAAGTACTGAATGCTAAAAAATATTTGCGTTTGGATTTAATCTGATTGATTCAGTCAAATAGTTGTATATTCGAGTTAAAATGCTTGTCCCTATTCAAGTGCATGGCAGTGTATTTCCGCCGTTGCTGTTTATCATTGTTCAGAGATATTTGAACAGCTCATTGCGAGTCCAGGTTCCTGCTAGGAATGCATTTGGGACTCAATTACGCTGACGCACAAAAATAGGCTAGACCTACAAAAAAGGGAAACACCTATTACAAATAAATTGCGATGCTTCAAATATTGAATCATCTTTAGACATTTCATGGATTTCGGAAAGCATTTCTGTGAAGGTGACCCTCCTTTGGTGTGAGTCTTCTCTAAAATTAACTAATGTAAGTTTTTATTATCAATTACGCGATATCAAATACCGCTTCAGCATTACGCAATTCAATTACACAATTTGAGCAATTTTTATAAAGTAATTCCATATGTTACATTTCTCCAAGATCCATTTCAAAGACACTTTTATATATTCTTTATGGACAATCTCTTAAGCTAATGACAATTTAAATCTTTAATATTTTCACTAACTAACCTATTAAATGGCAGACCTCCTGGCTGCTCTAATTAAATGTGCTTTTCTGCAAGAAATACAATATTTTACATAGGGAAACTCGCTCTAAAGACGGGCTGAACGGCTCTTAGCTTCGTTATCTATAGTATTTATGTCATCGTTAAATTTGGCTTCCAGCTGCTTTTACTTGACTCAAAACAAGTGCAATGCGCGTTCTAAGTGGCCTGGGTTGGCTTGCATAGGTGTGGCACAAAATATTTAAACACAACATCAAAATTAAAAACTAGTATAATCACCGAGAGCAAGTTCCAAGCGAGTGTGTAGTTGTGGGGTGGACAAAGGTTTTAAGCAAATCATTCATAGTGATTTAACGTTGGCAGCATTTTTGGTTTACAACTTGGGTACATTAAAAAAAACCCAAAAAATAATTTTTTAATTTTAACATTTGAGAAGAACTATTCAGATTGTAAAATCAGAAGAGTTGTTTGTTATTTAAGAAGCTTAAAAGAAAGCCAAGTTATACTTGAAAAAAAAAAATTCGCTTTTTCAAAAAATATATTTTAAGGAAAACATGATTTTTTTTAAAAATCTTTGTAAAAAAATAACAGACTGTCAGCTAATTGTGCTCGCAGACAGTTTGCGGCTATCACCAAAACTAAATGGCCTGTTTGCCCAAAAACTAATGACACCTTGTTTTTGGTGGTCACACCCAATTTCAAAACTTTGAGGGCCCAAAAAAAGTGCTACCAATCTAGCCAAACGCAGCCAGAAATTTACTCAGTGTGGGTAGCACTGTCGATTCCGCGTAGTGTAGCTTGGCAGTTTTGAAAAAAAGTTGAATTTGTCGCGTTGTTATATGAGAAGTTGGACCAGTGAAAATGGAGCTTTATGTAATTGAAAATTTAAGGAAAATTAAAATTGGAGCAACGAATGAAATATACGCTAAATAAAGTCATTAAATTTCAGAAATCTTAAGCAATCTTAAAATATTTAGATAGTGTTTTCCTTTTCCTTAGTACGCATTTAAAGTGTGGAAAATGGATTAACATTTAATAAAGTTCTTACAACTTTTGCTCACTGAACCGACTCTTTCGGAGGTGTCACGGAAATTTCTTCAACCAAATTTCAACCCAAAAAGGATTCTCGGTGTTACAGAAATCTCTTGCGCTTGGTTTTAAATCTTCCGTGTTTTGTTAGGAGATCTAGCCAAATTGACCACAAAAACTCTTTTGACAAGCAAACCCAATTTTATAAATGTAAACAACATTATTTTTTCGGGATAGGTTGCATTAAATAAATAAATCATTTAATTAGTTTAAACATTGAAATTTGCGTTTTAATAATTATTCGCAAAAGCAACCATGTATTTCATATTGTCAAATGCCACACACCTCAGGCTGCGCCATCAGCAGATTGTGTCGGCATCTATGTTACAGCCAGCTGACTAAGGGCTGACAAGTAATACTTCAATCTTATATAATTTTAGTTTATGTAATTATTATTTAAAAATGCATCATAGAACATATAACACAATCAAAAAATTTCAAATTAAAATGCCCATAATTAAAGGAAGGTTTATGTTTTTGCAAGAGCTACAGTCCTGTTTTTTTAAATGGAACCTCAATTCGAACAGTTTCTGTTCTAACTAGATTTTCAAATAAGAAAATAAATTCTCTTGAAGTTCTGGGACACAGTCTTATCTTTTATTTAATATGTTGACTAGAACTTGGCTTAAAGAATCATATCGCTCACTTACTTCAAGACTGGCATAACTCAAAAAGTACGATTTTTGACTTAATGATGCCGAAATATTGGCTGAATTAACATTAAAATATGAAGATAAGTAACGCCATACGATTTTTTGGCACACAATTTTTCGGTGCTGGTTTTTCAACTGGCTTTTGGCTCTCTTGAAATTTTTAAAAGCCAGAGAGAGAGAGGGCGCTCTAGACCCAGCCGATTTTTTGTACGCATACAGCGACAGCCGACGACTGTAAGTGTGCTCACGTATTCTCGAGCATTATTGCATTTTTTATACCCGTTACTCGTAGAGTAACAAGGGTAGACTAAAATCGTGCAAATGTATGTAACAGGCAGAAGGAATCATTTCCGACCATATAAAGTATATATATTCTTGATCAGCATCAACAGCCGAGTCGATTTAGCCTTGTCCGTCTGTCCGTCCGTCCGTCCGTCTGTATGAACACCTAGATCTCAGAGATGGTAAGAGATAGAGGTTTGACATGTATGGGACAAATGCTTCTTTTATCTGCACGCAGATCAGGTTTGTTTCAAATTTTGGCCCCGCCCCCTCTATTTGGAAAAAACGTTATATATCCTACAGTTTTAAAGATAGATGATTCGTACCTTCTAGAGATAGTTAGTAATTAGCAAAATGAATCGGTTTGCGAAAAAAATGATAAAGATCGGATGAACGGTTCTCAAGTTATGAGCAAAAAGGTGAACCAAGCCCCCCGCTACCACCCCACCTAGCCTAAAAAATGTTGCATACTTTTAGGATGGTCACACTATGGAACGCGGGAACACTGTTAAACGTGTTTTTTTTTTATGAGTAACGGGTATATCGAAGTCGGTTAGAGCCGACTTTAACTTACGCTCTTGTTTTTTTTAGATTTTTACGCTCTCAACTTTGTGTGAGCAATAAGCGCGCGATTTTCGTCGTCTTAGAGATTATATTGGTCTTTGGTATAACCTAGTCAGAATTTTAAGAGGCTGCGATGCTACACAAAAGCGACTTTTGTCCATCATTGAAAAACTGCGACAAAAGTTGTTCTTAACAACACATATGAAAATATTTTTCAAAGACTACAAACTGAAATTTTTTTCTTGCAGCTCTGGCTATATGTTTATTGATGCTGATCTAAAGCCATATTCTCCAAAAATAAAATGCAAAATATTAAAATATTTTCGCCCTAGTGAGAAGAAACTGCGCCCGTTTGTTGGTACATAGATGGCGCCAGCTGCGCTGGAGTGACAAATTGGTTTTTATTGATATGGCACCCTTTGGTTAGTTTTGCAAACAATTATTAAAGATCTTATTGTAATTAGCAAAATCGATACGAAACGGATCTTACAATATATAACTTAAACCACAAAAAGCAAATAATAACAATTGTAGTCGCACCGACTCAATTCTTATTGGAGTGTTGGAATATTTCAGAGACCATACAAGCAGCGCTCGCAAATAACTGTTGACCGTCTATCCCTTTGCGGTCTGCGCTCTAACATAACCGAAAAAAAACATGCAAGCTTGCTCTCGTTCTGAGCAGAACACTTAGTTTCAATTTGTTTTGGTTTTTAGTTGACCTATTCTATTTGTGCTCATTCAATAACAACATACAAAGAGCGATCCGAGTGAGCGCTCAAACATTAACAGTCAGCAGATGAGCAAAAAAATGAAACGCTCAACGTAAATACACTTTCTCTATGAAACGAAAATTATAATATATAATAAGTTTGTGCAAAAGTATGTAACAGGGAGAGGGAATCATTTCCGACCTATAAAGTATATATTCTTGATCAGCATCAACAGCCGAGTCGATATAGCCATGTCCGTCTGTCCGTCTGTCCGTCCGTCCGTCTGTCCGTCCGTATGAACAAACAGATCTCAGAGATGGTAAGAGATAGCGGTTTGGCATGTATGGGACAAATGCTTCTTATACTTGCAGGCAGATCAAGTTTATTTTCAATTTTTGCCACGCCCCCTCCCGCCCCCGTCATATCTTCCACAGTTTTGTAGATAGAGGGTTTGTTCCTTCTAGAGAAAGGTTGTTATTTTTAAAAATATGTAAAAATGCTGAAGAAATGATAAAGATCGGATGAACATCAAGTTATAGCAAATAGGTGAATCCCCCCCTCAATTTTTGCTAATTGACATGATTCTGCAATTTCTTTAAAGTTTTTATAGATTTATTTTGGAACTGGAAACTATTTGAGTTTGCTAGACTGTTCCCAAGAGCATGGAGTGATTTTAGGACATGGCGTGACTGTGTTGATTTTTTTCTTTCCCATTCAAATTATTTAATTAATAATTTATAATCCATGATTATAACCATTTGTAAAATAATCCACTCAAGTTTTGCTAAATTCATTCTCATGGCACATTTCTGGCTGTCATTTTCTCTCATATGCCAGCCAAATGATGAAGGAAAATGGAACATGTCCCATTTTACACACCGAGTTTCCAAAGCCTCTACAGAAAAAAAAACTCATTTAAGTGTCCAACACCAAATGGTAGCTCTAATCTCTTTTAACACTCAAAATCTTGCACTCTGAACAGGTGTAAATGATGTGCTGGTCGGTCAATGGCGTTTAAACAATTTCCACAGACTCCGCAGCAGGAAAACTGGTTGCCTTTGAACGTATTAAGTTTAATTTGCATGGCGAAAAAAGTATAGAAATACTTGAAAAGCCCCAGGCCTGGGGCTGTCCACTTGACACATTTCCTCGGGTGCCTCATCAGTAAAAACTCTTTTATCCCCAATATTTGACCCCATTGGGAGTTTCTTACCAAAAGGAAAACCAAAGGGCGACATCAATCACGGCATTATGAGACATTATTCTCAACGTCATCCACTTTGGACTCGCCCTAATATGGGTCAATTAGAAATGACTTGGCAGCATTCGAGTAAAAGTCTTGTGAAAAGTGCATGCGGGAGAGAACAAACCTTCGATTGGCCAAGTGCTGGAAATGACAATCGATTAAGGTCATAAAAAACGACGACGACGCGAAAGTTGCCCAAGCCCAGCAGCGGCGGCAAGTGGCGCCCAAGAAAATCTTCAAGTGGCAGCCAAGCGGAGCTCAACGAGATCATCATCATGATCATGAATGCGAATCGAAGTAGGAGTTGGGCATAGTCAAGAGGCGCAACGGCGACGATTTGCATGACCAGTTGTCGTCGATGGGTGCGTGTGTCCGAGTTCGAGTCCGATCCTCCAAATCGAATATATAGATTCCATAGAAGAGGAAGAGCCAAATTGGAGCACTTCACTTGGTCGAGGCAGAGCAATTACCTGCAGCTGCAGTCATGCAAACGATTTTGGTGAAGGAAGAGGAGGGAGGGTGTTGGCTCCCACCGTAGGAACCTGGCACAGTGAACCACTTGATCAGTTGACCATGGAATTTGCATACAACCAACATAACAAGGGAGCTGTGCGCACTAGAATTTTGTGGTTTTTTACTTGGATTGCTCAATTGGAATCTGAATGAGAGGAGACGAAGGCTGGGTGGGTGGGAACACCTGGGGGCCTCAATAGAAATATCCGATTTAGCTGGCTGGAATTTAGAGTTACAAAAGGAATTTAGGAACTCTTGAGAGGAGAGTGTTAGTTAGAATTGAAGCTATTGATTTTTGATTTTGGAACTATAGCTCAAATTTTTTTAAGCACTTTTAAACATTTTATTACCTTTAAAACAAGCTTTTGTGAACTCCAAGACTAATTTTATTTAGTGTCAAAACAAAAAGGTCTTAAAAATTCATTAATTTAAGTATAAGAGTAAGCAAGTATAAGAGTCCACCAGGCCATCTACCGGCTGCTGTTGGAAAGCGCATGCTGAAAGCTTAAGCTGCAAGCTTTTAACGCCGCCATAAAGCCAATACATTGGTTTAAGCGCAAAAGAGCTTAAAGCTCAGTCATGTAGATGTCAGGTAAATTACACAGTTTAACAAATATTGGGCTCACGCAATTTTTTTTTTTTTTTTGGCATTTTTAACTACTGATCATTAAAATTTAGAAAATTGACCCGTTTTCAGCTTAAAAACCTTCGTCGAACGGTATCTATTCCCAGTCCCCAGCCGGCATAACCCAATACTTTTTGAACTGTGTAATTATACTCATTTTTTACCCGTCACTTGTAGAGAAAACGTATTTTAAATGCAGTGATGTGATAGAAACAAGCAGCAAATAAAGCCAAAAAAAGCTAAAACTTTGAAAAGAGCTAAAAAAAGCTAAATGTATTTGAACCAAAGGTACACAGAGTATATTAAATTGGTGCAAAAGTATGTAACAGGTAGAAGGAATCATTTCCAACCCTATAGAGTGTACATTTTTTTGATCAGCATTAACAGCCATATCGATATAGCCATGTCTGTCTGTCCCCCCGCCCATCCAATTT
Source organism: Lordiphosa stackelbergi (assembly GCA_018904235.1). Classification (NCBI taxonomy): domain Eukaryota; kingdom Metazoa; phylum Arthropoda; class Insecta; order Diptera; family Drosophilidae; genus Lordiphosa; species Lordiphosa stackelbergi. The sequence goes on along the minus strand of JAEIFU010004336.1, from coordinate 5,545 downwards.
GGAAAAAACGTCTTAACTCTCACAGTTTTGTACATGGATGGTTCGTACCCTCTAAAGATATTTAGTATTCTTAATAATTGATCGATTTGCCGAAGGAATGATAAAGATCGGTTTAACTATACTCAGGTTATGACCAACAGGAAGTAGGGCAGGTAGTGGCGTCATCTATTTGTGTCCCTCAGTATGTTTACCTCCAATCACATTTATATAAATTCATTAATAAGTTTTTTCACAACTTGTTTTGTAATGAAATGGAAAACAAATACATACTTTTTTGTTAAAAAAAGTAGTTATTAACGAGAAAGCGAAGTTAACTTCGTCTGTGCCGTATTTATTATTACACTTGAAAAGCTTCCACGGCTAGAGATTTTGACCAAACGCAGATCAGCTTAAAAAAACGAGGAAACAAAGCTAACTTATTTTTGAGTAAGCTATTTAAAATCGGCATAATTTTATACATCCATTACATCAAAAAATAATTTTTTTTTAATACAATTTTTTTTTCAAAGTTTTGCATTTGGCTGGCTTGAGGTCAGTGGAGAGTTACAATTCAATGTAATCAACATAAATCAACAGAGATTAATTACAACAATTTGGAATAGCAATTTGTATGTCCGTACAACGATCGCTTTTTTTACGGAAACCGTTTTTTATACCCTGGTACCCATTAAAAATGGGTAAAAGGGGATCATGAAGTTGTGCAAATGTATTTAACAGCCAGAAGGAAGCATCTCCGACCCTATAAAGTATATATATTCTTGATCAGCATCAACAGCCGAGTCGATTTAGCCATGTCCGTCTGTCCGTCTGTCCGTCCGTCTGTCTGTCTGTATGAACACCTCGACTCCGTAGGTTGGTATACTGCATCCACATCGAGTTTGTTTTAAGATTTGGAAACACTCCTCCCCACCATATATTTTATTAGCGAAAAACTGTCTTGTTCTCTGTATCTTTTAACATAAAAAGTAAACCAAAAAATTTTGCAGTATTAGGTGTATTCGTACCCAGAGCAAGTTTGCTTCCAGATTTGGCAAAATTCTCCTTCTCTTCTAACCGCGAAAAACTGACAGAGCTAAGATTTTTAAGTTCTGAACCTAATGATTTTGAATATATTTTCTATTCTGAAACAACAAGACTAAAGGAAGGACGCCTCCCCAATTATCAAATAAATTTTCAAAATAAAAGGAGTTCAAAGCACTTTAGGAAGCTCACGTTACTTGAACAGGGTATTTTGAAGTCGGGGCCACTCTGACCGCAACAGTCTTACTTTTTTTTTTGGTTTTATTGCAATCATTATGTCGTGTCGAAATTATTTGAAAGCATAGAGAACTTATAAACAAAAAAGGCTTTCTCAGTAAAACTATTTTTCGACCGATCGTTCTTATGGCAGCCAGTAGCTGATAGCCGCCTGGTTTTACTGCCGTCAATGCTGCAATTCTGAGGACTCAGTAGGACTCTTCAGGCGCCAGAACTTCCAGATTTTGTCAGCCTGTCCTCACGTCACCAATTTGATTGAATTGTTACTTGAAACAAGAAAAATTAATCATCTTTCGATGTATGTTTTGAAAAAAATTAAGAAAGTTGCAGACGAATTGTCACTTGAGTTGAAAATTTCTCATTTATAGGGTCGTCAAAAAAACGCAACGGCTTACGCACGGAGGTGATTATATGATAATTACTTATATGCAAAATCTGAACAAAAAATTTTGGAAAAAAGTCATCGATGGGCCGCGAACTATAAAGAATTATAATACAGCAAAGTCGAGGCGGTCATCCATGGGTTCCTTTTTAATGAATTTTTAAATTTTCAGGTTTTGTACTAAAAATATGTGAATTCTTCGTCAAATGTAAAAAATATTACAACTTAACCACAAAACTTAAATACAGTTGCATTTCCAAATTCATAAAGCTAACCAAATTCATGTACAAATATGTTCTAAGTGACGTGTACGACGGTTTTTGATTTGAAATTATTGTTATACTTGAAGGTAAAATTTTAAAAATATGCCAACACATTCTGCATAGTTTTTCAATGTTTATTGTTTGAGCAGTTTGTGGATACTCACTTATAAATTTTTTTTCACGTGCGATTTAAAAAAAATTGCCTGCGGCGCTTTTTTTCTTTTTTAATTTTTCCCTCCAACCTTGGGAATAAATCCGAAACAAATCTCGGTTACGCTCAAGGCATTTATATTGGCCGAAAAAACAGCCGGGTCCATTAAAATACAAATTAAATACGAATACGATACAAATTAGCATTATCGGGCTTAGCAAAGTAGTCCCAGTTTAGTTTGAAGTGCAATCTTTTATACGAAAATCTCTAGAGATTTCTAGAACAGCCCTTGTATGTGTCGATTTGCCGAAGCAATGATACAGATCGAATGATCGGTTCTAAAGTTATAAGCAAAAAAGACCAGTGAACTAGTGAAAATGTTATGTATACAGTCTGAGATTAAGGAAGCCGTTTGTGAAATCTGGATTTGGGGCGGCAATTCGCCCTTCTCATTCTGACACAGCCTTTATACTCTTGTTATCTTGCCCTTAGCCCCCCCTTAGCCAATTCCTAGATCCGCCACTGATGGCAGCTATATGCCATAGTCATCCGATTTAGATCAAACTTTACAGAATTGTGTGGTAGCATATAATATTGATCAGTATCAAGTTTGGGAGCGATAGCATTGAAAACAATAAATAGATGGAAGCTAACTTCGGCTCTACCGAAGTTTATATAGCCTTGGATATTATGATATATGCTGCCAGTTTGTTACATATTGGGTTGCCCAAAAAGTAATTGCGGATTTTTCAAAAGAAAGTAAATGCATTTTTAATCAAACTTAGAATGAACTTTAATCAAATATATAATTTCCATTTTGTTCGATAACCTTTTGCCATCTTCCCGGCAAATTTTGTATTCCACGCTCATAGAACTTCTGGCCTTTATCTGCAAAAAACTGAACCAAGTGCGATTTTATAGCCTCATCATTGCCGAAAGTTTTACCATTTAAGGAGTTCTGCAAAGATCGAAATAAATGGTAGTCTGATGGTGCAAGGTCAGGGCTATATGGTGGATGCATCAAAACTTCCCAGCCAAGCTGTCCCAGTTTTTGCCGGGTCATCAAAGATGTGTGTGGTCTGGCGTTGTCATGATGGAAAATGACACCTTTACGATTGATCAATTCTGGCCGTTTCTCGTTGATGGCTGCATTCAATTTGTCCAGTTGTTGACAGTAAACATCCGAATTAATCGTTTGGTTCCTTGGAAGCAGCTCAAAATATACCACACCCTTCCAATCCCACCAAACAGACAGCATAACCTTCTTTTGGTGGATATCAGCCTTTGAAGTGGTTTGAGCTGGTTCACCATGCTTGGACCATGATCGTTTTCGATTAACGTTATTGTAAACAATCCATTTTTCATCTCCAGTTATGATTCGCTTTAAAAATGGATCGAATTCATTGCGTTTAAGATGCATATCACAAACGTTGATTCGGTTTGTTAAATGAATTTCTTTCAATTCATGTGGTACCCAAATATCAAGCTTTTTCACCAGTCCAAGACTTTGTATGTGATAATGAACGGTTGATTTTGGTATATTTAACTTCTCTCCTATCTCACGCTCAGTTACATGACGATCCAATTCGATTAATGCTTTGATTTGGTCATCATCAACTTCATTTGGCCGACCTGAACGTGGCTCATCTTTAAGTGAAAAATCTCCAGAACGGAATTTGCGAAACCAATTTTGACACTGTCTTTCTTTTAAGGCTTTATCACCATACACATCACGTAACTTTTTAGCAACTCTCTCTGCGCTTTTTCCTTTACGGAAATAATAAAGTAAAATATGACGAAAATGCTCTTTTGTGGACTCCATATTAAAAAGGGCGCCAATCAAACAAATGTAAACAAAATTACGCGCACTTTTTTCTAAAGCAAGCTAATAGTGACAGCTAATAACTGACAAAAAGAAAGAATGCAATTACAGAGTCACAAGCAGTTAAAAAAATTATAAACGCCGACTATATGAAAAATCCGCAATTACTTTTGGGCAACCCAATAGTATACCATATATTCATCCGATTTTGATCAAATTTTTCAAAATTGTGTTGAAACAGATAACATTACTATCTGGAAAGAATAAAGGCGCTACCATTGAAAACAAAATAGTTTTTCTTACTGGAACTACCGATTCTTCACATGGCAGCTGTATGCTATAGTCATCCGATTTGAATCCAACTTGACACAGCTATGTGAAAGTGTAGAACATTGATCTGTACAAAGATTGGGAGCGATAGCATTGAAAACAAAAAAGTTTTTCTCACTAAAACTACTTTTTCAACCGATCGTTCCTATGGCAGCTATATGCTATAGTCATCTGATCCGGCCGGTTCCGACAAAAGTGCAGCGTATTTATACCAAAAGACTTCGTGCAAAGTTTGGTTGAGATAGCCTTAAAAAATGGAGTAGATAGCATAGAAACAGACGGACAAGGCTATATCAATCCATCTATGCGTTACAAACATGCGGACAATTTCAATATACCCTTTCCAAAGATATAAAAAAAAGTAAGATAGTCGGTCAAGCCCGACTATATCATACACTGTATCTGGAGTACAAGTTGAATACAACGCAGCTGCTGCGCTCATCTCTAAGTATCTCTGTGTCCCTCTTTGCTGAATGAAACGCGGTGTTGGCCGTTGAGGAGGGGGAGGGTGGGTTTTGGATTGTTTTTGCTCATAACTTAAGAACCGCTCATCCAATCTTTATCAGTTCTTCTGCAATTCTATACATATTACTAAGGACTAATTTTCTCTAGAAGGTACGAATCTTCTTGATCTGCCTCCAAGTATAAGAAGCATTTAATCCATATATGTCAAACTTCTATCTTTTACCATATCTGAGTTTCTGTTTGTTCATACGGACGGACAGACGGATAGACGGACATGGCTAAATCGACTCAGCTGTTGATCAAGAATAAAAATTCTTTATAGAGTCGGAAATGAATCCTTCTCCCTTTTACATACTTTGAAAAACTTTGGTACAGATGGTGGGTGGTCAAGGTTGTATGGGCGAAATTTTAATTGCCAGTGATTAGCTCCAAACTCATTTTCAAAGTTACACATACTAAAACATAAAAAAAAGAGACTTTCAAATTATGAAAAATCTATCCCCAAAGTCCTAAAATTCACGGAAAACTGTTGTATGAAACTTTTTTGTTTATTATCCGATCAGATTCAAACTCATATTTAAAGATGTATATGAAAATTCAACAATAACTGTGTTCCAATTTTCCGGAAAATCCCACCCGAAAGTCGGAAAAGCGCCGGAAAAGTTTGTATGGTAAACATTTGATTTTCATCCGATTGACTTGAAACTTGGTTCGCAAGCATAGTACGCAAAATATTCGACACGTGTTTTCCCGATTTCGGAAAATCCGCCCACGAGGAAAATGGCTGGAAAATTGTGCATGCAAACAACTATTTTTCATCCGAATGGCTTGAAATTCGGTTTGAAAGGACAGAATACGAAATAATTAAAAATGTA
>JAEIFU010004335.1:0-16293 GCA_018904235.1 Lordiphosa stackelbergi | reverse complement strand
GCGCAGTAAATAAATTATTAAAAAGAGACCCGAACCAAAAAGTTGGGTAGAGCCTTAATTCAATTGAGCGAGTGGCCCGAAAAGTTGCAGTAAACAAGCAGCGGCGACCTGGTGAAAGTTCGTGTGGTTCATTTATTAAATCAACTTGGTTGTTGTGGTTTTTCAGGAGGATTTCTACGTTTAGTAGTTTTATTTAGATTTACGAGCGATGAAAGGTCTGCGGGTGCAGTATGAAGCCAAAGGCAATTTAATTGGATTTTATTGAACTTTGCCTCTGAGCGACCCTCATGGTCACGACGCTGCAGCACAGTTATATAGTTGCAACAAGTTGCACACACAATTGCTGCCCTTTTCCCGCCTAGAGTTATATGAGGGCCGGCCGGCCGGCTGCCTGGCTGGTTTTGTGTGAGTTTATGACTTTGACATTACAATGATCCGCTGGACGTTCATTTCAACACTTGATTTCTCACTTGTTAGCATTGTTTTTAGAGGCAAAGTTCAGTGCACTTGTAAACAAAAATTAATTAGAAAATCATTAAAAGCATTTAACAGCTTCAAAAAGGTTTTCCTGAGCTTACTGAACGTGACTTAAACTGCCAATGGGCATGGGAATGTAGACAAGAACAAGAAATTCTAGCAGCTTTGCTCATTCCCAGATTTGTGCATGTTAATTGATGGTGCAGCACAGAGTGAGTTGGTTTGGGGGGGGCAGGGCAAAAAGTTCAATAACTATTTTCTATTGAAAAGGAAAAGTGTGGCTGGAAAAAAGTTTGTTGCTATAAATCACAGCTTTCAATAAAGCTCTGACACTTTTACTGAATTAGTAGACCATTGTGTATGAGGGCAAGAGTTGGAATTGGACGAAAATCCATTTCATTGTTGGAAAAAGAAAATAAATTACAGATTCGATTATTTTTTTTTTAGGTGGAAGAATTTAATTAACAATGGAATGCCCTTACATTGATTAAATTGTGAATTGAAGAAATAAAAGGGAAAAGTGGAGTTAAGAACTGTGAATTTTAGATAAGAGTTGAAGAATAAAACTTTATAGTTCATAGCTGTTTTAGCTGCAGTTTGCAGAGTAAATGCGGAGAGAGAGAGAGAGAGTAGGCGTTCATGCATATAAAATCTCGCGTTAAAGATCGAGTGTGATATTTAATCATAGCAATGTTCAGTTTGCTCTGCTCACGTCACTAACCAAAAAAGTCAAAAATAATACTCTCTCGGGCTTCCCTCAACCGAATGTGTGCTGCGATCGCGCTCACTGTTCAGTGGCTGTGGTTGAACACACAGCACTGATCAGTCTGAGGGCAACACTATACCAGGCCCAATACATTCAATCGGTCATAAAATGTGTGCTTCTCGAATACCAAACTGTAAAAATGTTAGTTGAAAAGGTTGTAGACTCAAGAGAGCGACAGAATTTAGCATAAATAGATAGTGAGTCAGTGTGACAGAGAACGAGAGAGCGCATATAAATTTGTCTAAGGTTCTGTCGCGCATTCATATTGTGAACGTCTTAAGCCTAGCTTATTAACATACTGATTGGATCTATCCTTTTGGATGTAGACCCGGGTAAATTTACCACAGCTCCAGATATTCAAAATACGACAAATCCTGAGAAGACCTTTGCGAGAGGATTGAACAAATAAAGCGGTAAATTTAGGACAAGACGAAACGTGGACAATCTGTTACAATGGGAGAATACAATTTAAATTGTACATGAGAAAAAATCAATCTAAAATCAAGATTATAATTTGAACAAAGAGAAACGGTGTCAGAATCGAAAAGATAATTTAACAAGATTATATTTCAATTTTCTCAATTTTAATTTAAACAATTTGGATAAAGAGTTTATATGACTTTAAGATGAAACAATTTCATTTTTATGAAAAGAAAAACAAAAATTAGACAAGCGTTATAATTTTAGGGGTGCGTTTGATTTTAGTTATTAAATTTTCTGAAAAATATATATACTGTTACTTCTTCAATCTACTGATGGGATTTGTACTGAGTACCTCGGGGCGATTCACCATACGGCGTCGCCACTAGCCCACCGGATGTTCAGTATCATTTTTTGCGCGTCACTTTATTGCTTGACTAGATAACTAGAACTACAATGCCAGCTGAGTTCTTATACTGCAAAATGGTTGCGCAAAAAAATTTCCTACAACAGCCGAGGCGGTAAGGAGGATGATTATTGGAACGAGATGGTTGTGGTTCGAGTCCCAGGAGAGCCGAGATGTTTTTTTATATTTTTTTAACAAAATAAATCTATTTATATATATCATAAAGTTTTTTACTAAAGCTTTACAGAAAACTGTAGGACGGTTGATAAATTGCGAGATGATAAATCTTGTTTTAAAGATTTTTAATCTCATTTCAAGGTTTTTTCAATCTTGTTATTACAAATTGAAAGAATCTCGAAAAGAGATTTTCAATCTAGATTTTAGATTGAATTTTTTCTCAGTGTACGAAGGATCACTCTTGCAAACCGATGCTACTATGGGCTAAGTAGGAGAGCTCAAGAGCAGAGACCTCAAGCGAAGAACAAAATTAGCCCTATACAAGTCGCTTATCATCCCAGTCCTGCAATACGGCGCAGAAGCATGGACAATGACAGCAGCGGATGAAGCGGCGATTGGCGTGTTTGAACGAAAGATTCTTCGGAGGATTTATGGACCTTTAAAAGTTGGCGATGTTTCCGCATTCGAAATAATGACGAACTGTATGAGCTCTATGGGGACACCTGTCTGGTCAAGCGCATAAAGCAACAGCGCCTGCGCTGGTTAGGACATGTCACCAGAATGGACGAAGCTCCAGTAAGGAAAGCCTATTATTCGAAGGCGGCTGACTACGGAGGAAGAGGCAAGCGGGGGGAGACCTCGACTAAGATGGGATGACCAGGTTCGGGCAGACATTGCCAAGCTTGGTGTGATCAACTGGTCTCAGCTCGCACGGAGCAGAAGCGACTGGCGGACGATTGATCGGCCGCGCCGAGACCGTCGAACGGTTGTGATGCAAGCATCGGGCCAATCAAGAAGAAGAAAGGAAGAAGAAATTTTCGCGAGACAGTCCTGAGAAGAAAAAAAGGATTTCTCTCCTCTCTTAACCAAAGAGAGACAGAGAGCGTGGTAAAGGTTGTTTCGGTACCTCTATTCAACCTGGTTGCGCCAAAGCGGTCGTTTTCTGACACAGGCAAACGGGGGATCGATTTTTGCAACCTCTGCTATTAATCTAAAGTCCAACAACTCTGTGTTAACAGGCATCTGATTTTCAGGAAATAGATTAACTCCATATGTTAAGGAAAACCGCATTCTTGTTGAGTAAATTACTTCTGCATACTCTTCAGTCATCATTTTCTCATTATTTCTTTTGCAATGATTAAGTAATTAGCTATTAGGAGGGAATTTAACACAACTTATACAACTTGTTTTTTTTTTTGTCTGCAAGTCGGTAAAAGTCGATTAAATAATTGTATTGCTCCAGTTTGAAAACTATTTATACATTCGCATTGCATGTACAAGCTATGGAAAAAAATGTATATTCAGTCATAGTCAGTCTTGGGGCCAGATAAACTGTTTAACAAAATTAATTGATGTTCAGTTCATAGGCATGACATGTTTTGCCTCTTGTGTAAAACTGGGTTGGGTGCGCAAAACCTCAATAATTAATCATCCCACAAAAGTTAGACACAATTTATAATTGCTTATTAGATTTCTAATACAAAATTGTTGATAGCAGGTGACTTCGTCACCCACGCCGTCATCATCATCGATTGTTTATGCAACCATTTGATCCAGGTCCAAACCAACCAACCAACGAACCAAATCAAGTAACCAGCCAAGCACGGACCTCAATCGGGGTCTCTCTCTCTCTCTCTGTCTGTTTGTCGTGGCAATTTGAGGCCTGGTTCTTCAAGCGATTTGCGGCATGTGCCTCAGTCGGTCGGTTGGTTGGTTGGTTGGTTGGTTGGTCGGACAAAATCAAAGAAAATACAAAAACTAAATAAAAAGAAATTACTATGTTGCTGTAGTTGTTGTCGTGGTTTCTTGTTGCATTATAAAAACAGTTGTTAACTTAATTAAAATGCCCTGCACAAAAGCAATGAGAGATAAGCAGCACGTGTTGAATTGAGTCAACCTACTGGACTATGGGGGATGCCCTATGCAAAGTGAGAAATCAGTGAGAAATAAGAATCCAGGACCTAATTTGTTAAGGCCCTCTTCTGGTCTAGAAAATTTTTTTTTTAATATTTTTTTTTTTTAGCTTAGATATTCAAAAATATTATCCCAAAAGGATTTTTGAAAATTCGAAATACTTTTAGAAGATATAGCCTTTTTTGTCGACCAATGTGTTCACAAATACAAGTAATTTTCACATTACTTCAAACTTTGAACGCGTTTTTCTCGAAACCACGTTTTTCAAAATGGTGCCCACGTTTTCTCAAGTTCTACAGAACCGATTTTAATGATGTAGGGCTTTATGGACGCAGAATTAACGTGGCTATCGTCCCTACCTCAATCTTTGAGAAAAAAAGTTTTTATTTTTTTTTGTACACTGGACTGCAAAAAAAAAATGGTCAAAAATCGATTTTTCGTTTTTGAAAGGCCGCCATTTTTTCAAATTCAATTTTATTTTCACAATTCTGCTACGGACGATAAAGGCATTCATACTAACCAACTTCCCATCTTCCGTTTTGCTTTCTGATAATTGTAACTCCCGGAAACGTGGGCACCATCGACACATCTTTTTTTGGAAGAGCCTACTTTGGATCCCGAGAACTTTTGAACAGCCCTCGCATTCACAAATTTTTAATTTTGTATTTTTTATAATGAATTGTACAACCAAATACAAAAAACAGAATTACAAAATCTCTTCCCGATTTCTTTCCACGAATTTTTAAAAAAACAAGTAAAATTTAGCCCTCTAGAAGAAAAAGGTGAAAAAAAAAAAGAGAAAAAAAAAAAAAAATGACTTCGATAAGAATAATCAGAATTTTTTTTTGGGGGTTGTCGTTTAATTTAGGGGGGGCAACCCCAAATTCAGCATACGGCAGAGCTCTCACCAATACTCACAAATAAAAACACAAATACCAAGAAGAAAACTGCAAACTCGAAGACAAGACACCAACAAAATCAAAAAAAATTAGGGAAGGAAAAAAAAAAAAAAAAAAAAAATTGTTGGTGATTTTTTTTCTTGCGGGAGAAAAGACCAATACAAACAAGGGAAAAATAACGGTTTTGGTTCTACGTCGTGCATACACAAGTAATTGTTTGCAAGTGTTGTGATTACCTATACTTGGAGCCGTGCATGTAAACGATCATTGCTTTGCTATCTCCGGAGCAATTACAAAAACAAAGCGTGCCCAAAGAGCATAGGGCTGGGCATGGCTGCTTTAAGGTAAGTATGTTACGCATGACGCGTGACGTGTGAGGCTTAAATCTGCAAAAAAGCTACAAAAAACCATAAAAAATGTGTTACCCAAGGTTAAAGTTGAATATGTTAGGATATATTTAGTACAAAAAAAACAAAGGAAAGAAGTAACGAAAGGGGGTGCCACAGAAACCTCTTCCAACCCAATCAACCGAATTCCAATTCTTAGGTGCCACAGAAATTTCTTTTGGTTGGTTTCAAACCTCTAATGTTTTGTTGGGAGATTTTGCAAAGCTCTTTTCTCACTAGCGCCTTTTGTCGAAGTGGCGCCCTCTACATGACAGCTAGCGGATTAAGGGATGGAAACTAATACCTCATGTTTGGCGCCAACAAATTTTTAAATTTTGCATTATATTGGTGGAGAATGCAACTTAAAATTGAATTATTACTTAAAAATGCATCATAAAACATATAACACAATCAAAAAATTTTAGTTAATCATTAAATTAAACCACATCTAAAATAAGGAAAAATTTTTGGCGAGAGATTCAGCCCTGTTTTAAGAGATGGAACATCAATTGGAACATTTGGTGTTTCAACTAGATTTTCTAATCTCTAGAAGTTCTGTGGCACCAACGAATTTTTCGAGAGTTTTACAAACCAACCGTCGGCAAAATCTCTAGAGATTTCTGTGACACCCCCGACAATAAATAAAGTGCTGCCCATCGAAATTTCTGTAAGTTCTGCCAAGCTTTCCATATTGATTTCCTTATAATCTGATGCTTTCCAAAATCCACACAAAGGGCTGATTACTATATATGTACATACATGTAGTATACACACAATTGTGGGAGGTTAAATGTTGAAGACAGTTCACTTTAGAGCATTTAGCTTGTTTGCTTAGCTTCCAGTCTCCGTGTAAAGTGAACTTTTTTTAGCATTCCTCCACCCCAATAACCAGCTTTGCATTTGAATTTGCATCTAGTGCTGCTGCTGCGGCTGCTGTTGCATCAATTAAGGCGTCTGGTGAAGTCTCGCTCTGTTGACTACCGCCGGCTGGACGGGCCATTAAATTGAATGCAGTTTGCACGTGACACACGTGACAATGGACACTGCCCCACTCGACGCAGGTCTGGGCACCTTCTGTTCATTCTGCTAGCAAAACGTTTTCACTACACTCAATTAATTTAATGGATCAATCGATCGTTTTGTTTGATGATTTGCGGAAACGGCCTGATTGGCGAGCCAAAGTCATCAAATTAACGAGTAAAATAGGTGTTGAGGCTGAGTGTTTCAGAGAAAAAATAGGGGCTGTATGCCAATGATTACCACCTATTGTGCTGTGTTGCCGAAGCTAATGAAAGCTTTCAAGGGCAAAAACCCAAAATCTCTTTCCAGTCCAGTTTTCAATTAGTTTAAATAATTCAAGCTAGTTTTTCTATGCCAAAGGCAAACTCATTTTCCTAGAGCTGTATAAAAAACTAGTTTATTTTTTTTCCTCTACTAATTTATACAAAATACTTGCTTTGATTTAATTTGAGGCAACATTGAATTAAAATTAAATTAGACAAACAAATGAGCAGCTAATTAATAAATTCGTAATGCCCAATAAATTTGTCATCAATTTCAATTCGGTTGCTGAGGGCAATTAAGCGTATAAAAAATAAAAATGCATTTTTTACGATTTCATAATTTATATTAATTTATTTCTAATTAGGTATTTAAATTTTAAGGGCTACCCAAATTTTATTCAATTACTAAAACAGAATGCATAAATTTGATGCAATGCACACACAAAACTTTCAAGTGTGCAAAAACTTGCGATTGCTTGTCTCTGACATTCTCAAAGTGCAGGCACAGAAAATAAAGTGCATAAAGTTTAATGAAATGCCAGCAAGTTTCTGGCTCTTCATTGAAAACTACTTCAAAGAGATTGGAAAACATTCAAACAATATTGTTGTTTCCTTGTGGATAAAGTTTTAAAAAAGTCAAAACTTTATCTAAGCACATACATTTCAATTTTAAGCCAGCACCAGAAGCCCAAACTGTCATATTCCTGACTCTCATTTGAGACGTGACTTGTGGGTTTCCTGTCAAATTTTGCACATCAGAGAAAATAAGCTGAGAAAATGTGCATAACATTTCCGTTCTATGAAATATGTGAATTTTTTCATGTATTTTATTGTAATTGGATTGATGTGAGTTTTTGGGGAATTTTAAGGGAAACTTGGTCTTAGATGGATTGAGGATGAAAGAAAACTTAAAATGAAAGATTTAACCAAACAAACAATTTTGGTTATGTTCCTATTTCTTACACAGTTTTCTCATTTCGTGCATTCTTTCCACAAACACCGGCTGAATTCAGGAATTCCAATTGTTCCTTAGATTGGACCTGCAGAGTATATAATTTTAAAGTCATGGTCTCAGACCCCTATCTGAAGCTTTTTAGTGTATAATAAGCGTAAACAAAAACAAAAGCCATGCCATTTCAAATATACAGGCCAAATAGTAGCAGAATATTTCTAAATGAAAGAAAATATAAACATACCAAATTTCACGTAGTTGTAATTAATATTTTAAATATTTCTTAATAACAACATTCTGGCTGACGGCTATAGCCATTGCCACACACATATAAATTAACTACACTATTTATTAAAAAAAAAAACTTTGTAAGCTTTATGTGGCGCGTTTAGGCTCTATAGTTTTGTGAATAACTAATACACAGTGTTGCCTATTATCATATATTTGTTTTATATATAAATAGGCGGCGTTATTTTATAACCGTGTTATTAAGGGTACTATATACCTTCAGGTGTCATTTTTTAAAGGTTTACAAAAAATTTAATTGCACAAAAAAATAAGAAAATAAATCACAAAAAGAAAGAAAGGAGACGAAGACTGATATTGCAAAAGCAAAGTGTTAAAGGTCAGGTGTCTTGGGAAGGTTAAAAAATTTAATTGCACAAATAAGGTCTATATTTCTTATGCTAAAAACTTACACACGTAAGATAATGCTAAAAATCTCGGTTGGAAAAGGTAATACGGGGTAGGTGCTTCCTTTGAATTACTGTACATTTGAAAACATGTTCTTTTTAAAAAGGTTAAAAAATATGGTGTTTTATTTAAAAAAGGCGCCAACTGAAGTCAAACTTGGCAAAAAACTTTGTGGGGCAAAAAATTAATAAAAAAATTGAAATTTTAAGTAAAATAATTTTAGTAATTGTAAAGTAAAACCTAAATAAAAGAGTTGCAACGCACATTAATATTTTTTTCAATATTTTCGGCAGTAAGGCTTTCTCTCCTGTCCAACAAAATATTTTTATAAATGGAAAACGATCTTTCAACTTCGCAAGATGTTATGGGCGGTAAAAAATAAATTGAAAACAACCGTTTAACATCGCGAGAAATTATTGAGACATTTGAAAACATAACTTTCATGTTTAGTTTTGTTTACAAAAATCAATATGTATTAAAAAAGTATATATTTCCACCCCGTCTGGGAATTGAATCTTTGAATCTTCGATTCGTAGTCAAAAAACTAACAGTTACGCTATGTTACTTAAAATCTAAGAAGAGGAAAATATTACCGCTTTAATATAACACTGTGACACATTTTTGAACTCAACAAAGTTGATAGAGTCGAGACCAACGAATCCTGAGTACTCAGACAAACTAAATCGTCCGCTAGCGGAATTGACAACTTATTCCGATGGGTGGGCCAGCGTACGGTGCAGTGTGACTGTTCAACGCCAAAACACCACCCTTCATCAAAATACCACCAAATGTGAAACGGTCACACTGCGCTGATTTGCTTGCATTTGAATTTAGTTAATTGTTTTTGCAAATATTTAGGGATTTTTGGAGGATATATGGAATGTAGAAGTCATGGGCAATGCAAAATCTTACCATTGGTTTCAAATTATGCCAATCGACGATTTTTGTCGAGCTTTTGCTGCTGACATTCCGACGGGTGGGTGTCGGAAAAATTACAAAACAATTTTTTCTGCTACCACCCCATCGGAATTGAATCAGCTGTTTGTGCCTGTCAAGTTAGCGGCACTACGAGATTTCCGATGGGTATGAACGGAAATTTTAGTTTGTCTGAGTTCGACCGAGCGTAGGAGGCCTGTCGGAATTTTACGAAAGCTTTCCGACACCCTTTTTTTATATGGAGTTGACACCCAGCTAAATCGATTTAGTTTGCTTCAACCGACATGTCACAAAAGTTGTCAAACCAAGTTTTCTTCACTTTTTACAGTTCTTCTTCAACTTAATTAAAACCCGCTACAAATTTGACAAGTATTACAGAAGAAGTTATAGCTTAGACCAAAAATACACAAATGTTAAAACAAAGTGAGATTTTAATTACTCCATCATATAGTGTAAAGCAAAAAAGTATGTACTATCTAAACAGAGTAAAACAAACGACTAGGGTGGACCCTTTTCCAGACGCGTATATTTAAATTGATTTAATACAAACAATAAATTTTTTAAACTTACCAAAATTTATTTTCATCTTAATTATCCTGCTAAGGCCCATTATATATAAAAATAATTTATAATTAACCTTTTTATTTAATTCTAAGCTATTTTTGTTCTTCATAACTTGGTCAAATTCTTACAGTTTAAAAATTAAAACGAGAAGGTTAAGCTAATCCTAATGGCGCAAATGTGCCGAAGTTATAAAACCAGCTTGTAATATGTCGTTTAAAATATATGCAAATAAATCCAGCATTTAAATAATTAAAAAAAAAAAATTACTTATAAAAAAAAAAATAAAACAAAAATAAAATTATAAAATTAATATAAAAAAAGGTCCCCAAAAAGGAAAATTATATCCTTAAAAATTCCAGTATATATAAAACCAATTTAAAATATAGAGAGGACAAATAATTTTCTACTTATAGAAAGTGTCCACACTTTTCGACCGCTAGTTCCATATGATAGTATAAATAAATTACATTCGATATTTGAACAAAACTTTCAAAAATCTTTTGGTAAAAGCGGATAATATCATATAATTTCTGAAGTGAGACAAGAAAAGAAATATTAAATAACCAAAAAATTAGTATCAAAATAAACCCACTTTTTGAATCGATAGTTCCATATGAAAGCTATAAGACCTAGTCTCAGATTTGGTACTAAAACTCCTTTTAACAAAAAGTTTTAACCTCATAAATCCCTTATTTCCAACCCGATAGTTTTTTAGTTTTATTTGGATCCCAATATCATTTATAATAAATATAAAAGAATGATACCAAAATAATTATGTGTCAAATTTATGTCATTAAATAATTGCGATCTGAATGGGAACTTTTTTTTGCCGTTAAGATTAAAAACGAAAATTTTAGTTTGTCTCACAAAGACCCAGATTTTCAGACCGATAGTTCCTAGGTATAGATTGTCATCCGATCCGGTGGTCGACATTTGGTGTAAAGAGACTAAAGTTTAGCTCGATAGCTTTAAACTGAGAGATAGTTGTAGAAACAGACAGACGGAAGAGGTACTGTCAGATGGGATTGTACGAAGCTCAATCGACTCAGCTCGTCGTCCTGATCAAGAATATATATAGTTTATGGGTCGAAAATAATACTTTATGCGTTGCAAACTCTAAATTATAATACCCTGCAAGGGTATAAAAATACAAATGAGAGGAAAACCGGAGGTTTTTGTAATTTTTAGATAAAAGCTGACTATTTTGAGTTGCTACTTAGAAATGTTTTGTAAACCAAGTCAAGAGCAACAACTTCCTCTCAGACGTCAATGCGAAATTTGAAAAAAAGTTTACGAGATATGGAAATTCAAGTCCCAATCGTAAGCTAAAAACTTTAAATTGCAATAAAAAGAAAACGGCAGCTAACCAGACCAAACCCAGCGAAGGTTTTTGTACTACCATCATAACCTTTCAGAATTTGTTGGTCTCGACTCGAATATACTCATATTCTTTTTATTCTAAATATGCCAAATATGCTATAGCATATATATCCGGGCTCTACTTATAATTTTTTTTTTGAAAACTTTAAGGCTCTGCCGCGCCCATTTAAAATTAAAATACAATTTTTATAATTTTCACAATTATTAATTATACAACAAATATTAGCTTTGGGAATGCTGAGACCTACTTTTTTCATTTTGCCGTTTTGAGGTCCGTCCTATTGTTCCTATTTTTTTCTTCCTTCCTTCATCCTTTTCTCACTTTACTTCTTTTTAGTCCTATATTACACCTTTTTCTACTTTGGTAAAGTAAGAAAATATGTGTTGAATTTACTTGAATTTTGTAAGATATTTCCTATACATTTTTTAATGACTTTAATAAAAAATATTTTAAACTTAAAGCATTCCAAGTAGATCATAAATTTTCCCCATTTTGCTCCCTTCTTTTCTCATTCAATCTGTTGTAATGCCAAAATCAATCAAAAAGGGGGTTGTCTCCTTGCCCCCTTATGTTTTCATTCAAAAAGCAGCATATTTGTATGTATTGCAGCATCTCAAGAATCTGGCCAGGCCGAAATTAATTTCTGTTGATTGACATTAAAGATAAATGGGCCCAAGGCGAACGGGGGGGAATAACTTCAAGCCACTCATGTGGCACACATCTTTGTTTTTTTTTGTTGTTTCATTCTTTTGCTCATACTGTCTCTTATCCAAGGCCGACAGTTCCCCAAAGTTCTGGCAGTTCTGGGCACTTGCAATATTTCATTCTAATTGCTTTTTAATTATGCACGAAAAGCCAAGTATGTGTACTAGAGAAAAACAACAAAAATAAAAGCACTTAAAGCGCTTGAGAAAATTAATTGAATTCAATAATTTAATAAGCGATTTTCTATTAAACGAGGCCAGGCAAAGCAATTTCGGTACTCAGTTGGAGCGCTCGCATTTTGAATTGTTTCTTTTTCGCTGGGTAAATCGTTGACCCCACTTTGAGAGGGGAGGGGGAGCAACGAATGCGCAGTTTGTCCACAATTGGTCATGGGCCGTTTGTTATGGAGAGCTACGTCATCATGCAAAGTCGAAACCGGTAACGCGGGGCAAGAAACCAACGACCACGTGCTGCTCAAAATGTTTGCCGCCAAAACAAAAAACGAGCGAAACTAAAAAAAATAATAAGCTTGAACTGGTTTTTGAAGCTTCAGTTACAAGTATGGAGCAGAACAGATACAAAAGAATAGTTATTAAATATTTAAAGTATTTTTTCAAGTTTCCCAAAGCATTCTAAGCGCCACAAGTGGATTGTTTATTAAATGACCTTACCCACATAATATTTACAAAGCAAATTTTTAATACATGCGGATGATGTAAAAACTTGTACATTGTTCAATGGCAAAAACTTGGATTATGTGTTGCAGAAAGATCTTGTCTGTGTGCAAATTTGGTGGATTCCTAACTTGCTGTACTAAAATCGTTCAAAGAGTGAGTTCATGACTTCATACTAAAACCTAGAACTGACCCAAAAGTTTTCTGCAATCGTAAACTTTGCTTTTATAATCATTTTGATAAGTAGCGAAAGACCCAATACGCCCACGGCGGCTAGCCCATTAGTCCTTTTAAAATATAAGCACAGCGACTTTGCGACGTATGAAAAATTAATAGTTTCGTAAGATTTTCGTTTAAAGTAAATAAATCCTTTTTATGTAAGTTCCTAAGGGACGTGTAAAAGCTTTTGCTAAGTACAGGGTGGTCCATCTAGTGTTTGGAATTTGAACTATTTTTGCCGAAACAACCTTCAATTTTTCAGCTTGAATTCTCTACAAATCTTTAAACAACCAAACAACTGATCGTTTAAATTACAAGCTCAATTTCAAGGTAGCTTCAATTTGTAATGTTCTTGGCCATCAAAAGAAAATTAACCAATTTATTTTGCGATTTGAGATTTATCTAGATGCCGTCATCACAGCCTCATCAGCCTTAGATACATTTATATTACGCCTTTTGTGTTCAGAATATTTGCTCATTTGCATACAATTTAAGCTGCTCAAGCAAGCTTGGGCATTAGAATCGCATATGTCAGCATTAGAAGTTCATTATACGTACACAAACACACAGACACATTACAAATCATTTTTTGGGCGGCTTTGCAACTGACACTCAAAACTTGAAACATTTTTGTTTGTAATTGTATCCATAGCGTGAGCGTTTGTCATTTTTTATTTTTTTTTGGTCACACGTCACGCAGCTTTTGTAGATTGCCGTCAATTTTTGATTAAAGCAGCTGCCGTTTATTTGGCAATTTATTATAGTTAATTATTAAAGTCAACAACTCAAACAAACGTTAACCCACCACATAAAATCTACAGGCTCCAGCTCCGATTACAGCGAGTGGTTACAACCACTTGAAGTTTCCTGCACAACCCACAAACTTTTTATCAGTTTGATGCTTCTGGGTAAATCATGACTGCGGTTTTCTTGGTCTAACTGTACTTCAAAGTTATGGTTACAGCTGTGGCAGTGGAGCATGCGATGACAGACAAACGGACAAGCAATGCCAATGCCAAGAGGAGCCTCCGCCTCCATTAGCACCTCATTGACAGGCCGCATTGGGTTACGACAACGCATTGAAACTAGATTACTCTTTCACTCTAAATGATGCGCTCCAGTAAACGCTAAGCCTGACTGCCTGTCGGACTGCCGTATCGCGTGCCATGCTCATTAATGTATCTTTAAGATACAATTTATGCATGTATCTTTAGTCTGTCTTCATGTGGCATGTTGCAAAATGAAAAAAAAAACTCTTGTGCTGAGTGTTTGTTTGGCTTTCCGCACGCTGACTTTTGACAGGCCATCAATTTCACCAGACCACATCACTCATACTCGAACGCCGTGTGGATGGATCATGAAAACAAATTCATTTGTTTTTGGGGTAAACACCAGTCAATGCAAGTGCTAAAATCTAAGCGATATCAATTTCATTTTTATTTAGGCAACTTACAAAATAAAGTAAGCTGGATAAGAAAAAATATAAAATTGATACAAGCTAGTATTAAAATGATACTTCAAATTTGACGATTGTAATATCAAATTGATGAAAACCTAGTATCAAATTGATACAAAATAGTGTCAGCCTGATACAAGTTAGTATCAATTTGATGTCCTCGAAATATTATTTTAATTCTTTCGAAAATATCAACTTGAAATCTAAATTATTTTGTGTTGTTCAAAGTTAAAAATCGACTGTTTTTTCCCACTCTTTTGGTAAAAGCTCCGTTTTTTTGGACCGAGAAAAAATATCTTAGTTCACACCAGAATGGTGGGTATTGATGAGCAATTTGCAAAAAAAAAATTTAAAATCGGTCAACAGTTACTCTTTAAATCTTTGCAGCCAATATAAAAAAAAAAAAGGAAAAAATAAACACTTTTAAAGTTCAGCCATGGTGTTCGATGAAACAAAAATTATTTTAAGCAAGCTGTAACTCCGGAGTCGGAGACTCCGGAATTTTTGGGAGGAAGTGCCGAACCGAAACTGAACCGGAGCAGAAAAATTTTTTCTTTCCGAACCCGAACCTGAACCGGAGCAAAAAAAAAGTTGAAAAGGGTTCGGTTCAAAAAGATGATCTGTTATATTTTTTTCAAGCTGCTGTAAATGTGAAGTTTGCCATTTCCCACAATTTTTAAGCCTAGGAATAAAAACAGCTTTCAAAGTAACATTTTGCTTTACTTTGCTTTGCTTCACAAAAGAAACTAATAAGTAAAAGCTTAAAGAATGGTAAATAAAAGAATTAATGATTCTTTACCATGTTTATCTTCTGATAAAGATGAAAAGCAATCTTTGCTTTAAAGTTTTGGAAAAACTATCATTGTAAAGAACTTAACAATGTCGCATTTGTTGTATAAGCTGTTCCGGCATCACAAGTATCAGTCTAGCGCACTTTTCCTACTCATATATTTGTTTTATCCAGCGATAGAGTCAGTAATAATGAAAGATTGCTGGAAGACAAGGGAAAAAGGGCCGAAATGGGTGCACACACATACACAAAGACTACTTCTGTCAATTTGGCGTTGTCTGTTGTTGTCACTTTCTGCACTTCTGCTGCCTTTGAAATTCCCAAACAGTCATTGCAATGGGCTCTGCCGACTTGCAGAAGATAGGCAAAGCCCGCTTATAATAAATCCGGGAGGTTCTTGAAACAGTTGTACAGTCGATTATCCTTTTTTGATTTCGATCAAATTATGCAGAATCGGAATTGTTAAAGGTTCTCGCTTCCAAAAACCTACAGTGTTATTCGGCTTTTTACTTAAAAATCCCACTTACTATCATTCGATCCTCTTGATGGCAAAAATATACGGTCGAATTCTTTAATAGTTTCTTAGAACTCACAACACTTACCAATTCCGATCAATCGGATTCGAAAACGGGAACAGGTATAACGGGAACTTATATAGACTGAACGGTTGCGCAGTCGACACCCGCTGTTCGCTTTCACCTACGCTCCCTGAGAGCATTTGGGAATATGCCCATCTCGCTATAACCACTGTAATTTTCTATGCGAACGATATGAATCTCAATGCGGACTCAAAATTGAGAAGCAGTGTACATTTTATCTCTAATACTCATTGCTCCATGATTTATTGACCTGGAGCCTGATAAAACGTCCGATGATTCAAGCTCGAATATAATATTATCAAGCCTCTAAACTTCCATATATGAATAAAATGTTTAAAGGCCGTTTTCTCATCTCATGTTTCTTTCTTATCTGACACACAGCATCTGGAAGAAGAGAAATCGGCACTAAGTTTGTTCAATTTACTTATATGTTTTCTCAATTAGCGAAGAACAAAATTATTCCTGAACCCCGGTTCGAACCCGAACCTAGGTTCACCGACCTTCTGAACCTGCTCCGTGAACCCGAACCCAACAAATTTCGCGGGTTCGAACCCCGGAGTGAACCCCTGCCGATTTTTAGGAGGTTTGCAGCCCTG
>JAEIFU010004334.1:0-16335 GCA_018904235.1 Lordiphosa stackelbergi | reverse complement strand
TTTATTTATATAAATTTTGGCTTGGTTTTTAACCGTCAGCCATAACATTTGAGTTTTTTACATTGTTTAAGGTAAAAAAAAAAAAAAAAGGTTAAAAAAAAAAAAAAAAAAAATCAAAATCATACAATACTTTTAAACAAAGGCAAGTATTCGATTTTTGCATTGACCAAGACAAAATAAGGGAAAGATACATTATTCGATTTTGGAAAAGTTACAGATATTCATTTATAATTGCGGTTCTGTATTTTAGCGCCTGTTGTAAAAAAGAGGATAGCGCTGTCCAGTTCTTGCCGTTTAGTCAATTTATTACGTCTGCTTCCGATAGGAAACGGCTTCCCCAGATGGGCACTTCTTTTTTCAGTTAAAATTGGGCGCAACCCAAGCAGATGCATGACGTCTTCCGTTGCGTACAGATTACCGAGACTACAATCTCCAAAGCTCAGTGTGGCCTGTAGTTAGTCTAAGCATCTCACAGCAAGCCTAAGATCAGAGAGATGGCGTGAGTGTCATACCGGTCTGAAAATAGTTCAATATGTTCAGATTAAGCTCAGTTTTTTGTAGGTGTTTCGTCCTTCTTTGCCCGGTGGCAAGCTTAGAAATAAGTCTCTTTCTCTGATTACAACTTTCTCCAACAACAATTGGTGAGATCTTTCCCATGATCCGATGCAATGAAGGTCAATGGGTATATCATGATCCTCAAATAAGGACAACCATTTGTCAAAAACTTGAGACTTTTCTGACAGCATCATAGCAGTGACTATTTTGACCAATCTACGGTTTGGCATATCCATGACTTTCGAATGTATGTGAAGTGGTTTTGCAAACAGTACAAGAATAAGGAGGGCAGGCCAGTTTCTAGGTGGAGTGCATAGTTCGGTGTGGTGCGGGGTAGTTTAAATATGCGTTTAATAAATAATCTCTGCAAACGCTCCACCTCCTCATATCGGCAGTGTCCCCAGATTTGAGATGCATAGCACATTACTGATCTAGCAGTAGCTTCAAACATTCTAAATTTAGTGCTCGGCAAAATGTGTCTTATTCCAAAAAGTTTTTCCACGTGCTATTTATTGCTTTTTTAGAGTCTTGCAGTTTTCCTGTACGTGAGATTTGAAGCTAAAATTTCCAGTGATGGTCACGCCAAGATATTTAAAACTTTTTACCATTTCCAGCTCCTCGCCATTTAAGACCCATCTGTCGACCCTTGCACTACGCCCTCTCCCATCCCTCACAATTAGGACTTTCGTCTTATCCACATTTATCTGTAGGCTCCATTGTATGCAATATTCATAGAGCTTATCAATCATGGCTTGCAACATCTCGGGGACTCTGCAAGTAGCGCCATATCATCTGCGTACATTAATGCCTTGGTAGTGGAGCCATTTATGTTAACGCCTCCCGGAAGATAGGTGGTAACGTCGCACAGTGGCCGGATTCGCGAATTTGGCGTTGCAAAAATCGTAACTTTTTAACGGAAAGAGATATTTGAAAAATTTCAAAAGTGCGAGGATAGAGAATTCCTGTAGCTTTAAAATGAGCGTACGTTCATCTTTGTAGGTTAACAGGAGGACTCAGGATCGGCTGCCAAAGTTGATAGTTTAATACTCTGAAAAAATTGCATGAAAAAGTCTAAGTATTTTAATTTTTTAAAACCGATTTATTAAAAATGAAGTTGTAATACTATTAAAAATTAACAAAATTTTATAAAAGGATAATTTGTACTTATTAAAAAAAATTTATTTTCATACAAAATTAGTTCTAACTTGGGAATGGTTAATTTTCTTCTAAAATGTTGTCAGTATAGGTATTCATATCATTAGTGCTTAATAGAATTAATATTTCTGGTGAATATTCGTTGTTTAATTCCGCGAGTGTCCTGATGTGTCTGAGAGATGAGATACGAGGATCAGAGGAGGCCGACAACATGTTGAAAAGGTCTGTGTTTTCTTGATGTCGAGATATTTTGCACGTGTTCGCATATCTATACCTTTTGTAGTCCTTGTTTTTAGATTCTTGGGCTTCCTCTGACAACTCCCCCATCGATAAAAGTTGTTGTTGTATAAGCTTCTCACCATGATCCAATATTTTATGAACAGTAGGAGTAAGTTTTTTCTCTGGGTACTTTGCACGTAAAAGATCTCTTGTCTCCTTGGCATATTTTCCATATCTGCATGCATCAATATTTTCGCCGCAGCTTAAGACATTGAGAATGATCTTAAACCGTTTGATGACATCCAGATGAATTCCTGTTATCTGAGCAGTTGCCTCATCGTCGTTGAAGAATCTCCGGGATGTATTTCCATCATTTGTATTTCCATAGCCCTGCTTCGGACAGTCGACTTTTAGCCCGAGCTCCGCCAAGAACTTCTGTTGTATATCCTGTTTCCTTCTTTTTTCCATTGTTTTGGAGTTGGTAATGTCATCAGGGTCGTCTCCTTTTCGTGGAAGAGTATATGCCAACTTGAGCATGAATTCCATGCATCTGATCCTCGCATGCAATGGAGAAATTCCGTATTCGTAATTATGCTCGTCCGTTTCCGATGTCTCGAACTTCTTCCTGAGTGTACTTGGTGGGCTGCGCATTTGGCGGTGTATTGATGATGTCCTTAATGCGCTTAAGACGAACAGGACTAGCAATTGCTACAGCTTTTGTTATAGTATATCTGTTTCTCTCCAGGTCTTTTGAGTATTTGACGGATAATGCCTCCAATAACAATCGACTGTTCAAATCTGAATAATCTGCCTTTACTGGAGTAAGCCCTTTATAAATATGTTCACAAGGAACACAGGTAGCAACAGGTAAAATAGGCATGGTCTGAAAAAAAACTAAATTCTTTTGAAAGGGTTACGCAATATTAGGTAACAATTCACAACACCATCAAAAGACAATGACCAACTTCATTCATAGCTAGTACCTGTTGGCCAATTGTAACTACCTATATTATGTGCTACCTATCTCAGTAAATCACAAAATACGCTATAAAATCATTTTACCTGCAACACTTTTTTGTTCTTCTTCTTCCCAAATATTATTTATCTACATATTAAATCGCATATATCACTGTAACGTTTAATCCGGCAGGTTTCGGCAGCTGCAACTTTTACAATACATTAATAAATAGACTAATATATAAGACGTATGTTCCGAAACAACTGAAATCGGGTGAAATTGATGTTTCCCGGTCTATCAAAGTTTGAAAACTCAACCAAAAAATAGTGTACACCTAAAACGTGAATGTGGAACATTCTACTTTGAAATAATACAGTTTATTAATGTATTCACATTAAGAATTAATGCATCTTTTCAAAAAAATCAACCAAATTCAAATCGGTATTACCGTTTGGTTTTTATAGGTTCACAAAGTTGACATTTGTAACCAAAAAAATTAAAAATTCAGCAGTTTAAAAAATTGTTCAACTTTGAACCACTGTAACAACCGAAATAATTGACCAAATTAAAAAAACCAAAAGTTTTCTGGGCTATCTAGGGTTCCCTTTATTGAAATAAAAAAAATTTGCCCAAAAATCGAACATCAAAAATTTGATTTTTGCAACGCCAAATTCGCGAATCCGGCCACTGTGCGTCGTCGACATATAGGGGAAAATAGGAAGTGGACTTAGGAGGCATCCTTGCTTTACTCCGGTGTTGGAAACTTGTGTGTGAAAGCTCTCGTCCATCCCAAACAGCAAAGTGTTTTCTTCCTACAGGCTTGAAACCATATTTATGAAGCGCGTAGTACTCCCAGGAGGGCTTAGCTTTAGCAGTAACTTCTACGGTTGACGGTATCGAAGGCTGCCTTGAAATCTATAAACCAGATATACAGCTTTCGTTTTACAGAGGTAGGATTTTGCAATCGCAGTAAGCACAAATACGCTATCGACTGTTGAATATCCTCATCGAAATCCGAATTGAAACTCGCTAAAGGATATTATGTTCTTCACCCAGTCCGTAAGTCGTCTTAGCAAAATTGAGGCAAACAACTTCAGGCTTTATGCAGGGTTTACCTCTGTAGTTGGAAGCTGATGTAGGGTCTCCTTTCTTGTAGATTGGGAAAATTATGCTTTCCCTAAAGCTATTTGGAGACTGGCTGTTCGCAGGATCCGATTATAAGCCTGAGTCATCTTGTCGATGCAGATTGGGGAGGCATTCTTAAAGAATTCGACAGGGATTCGGTCAAGTCTGGGGCTTTGTTACATTTGGCCGTCTTAATGGCCAGACACACTTCCGAATTTGAAATGCATGCGTAAAAAGGACTTCCACTATAGTGAACGGGAGCGCATTTTCAAATTGGGCTGGAGGGTTACTGACAAATAATGTCATTTGAAGTGTTCAGCGAGACTAGAAGCATCTGCTTGTATTGGATTTTTCAGAAGTACTCCCGTTTAGCTTTCGTGCAAGTGCCCAAAACCCTTTGCTGTTGTTGACCCTGGCTATTTCAAATTCCAATTGCTGATAGTAGTGCTGCTGCTTGATTTGGCATAGGTTCTTAAATGCGTTATTTGCTTGATGATAGTTGGTCCTAGTGTCTGGTGTGTTTTCCATCCTGGCTAGCTGAGAGTAAATCAAACGAAAGTTTACGGGCAGCATTGCAATCAGCATCAAACCAGGGCTGCGAAAATGATGTAGGGGTGACCTTTGCATGCAGGCGGCAGCTTTAGAAATGCTTCGAGTAATTTGGTCGATGTCTGGCTCTGCTTGATCTACAGAGGAGAGTAAACTGTTTAGCTTAGAGGCATATGCACCCGCCAATCTTTCGCGCCATTTAAGCTTAGGTAGAAGATGACTTTTTTTCCCGTGCGAGAACAGCTCACCTCTCGACTCAATATATACTTCTATTGGCATATGGTCAGAAAATATTTCGCCTTTCACTGCTACGTCAGTCACAATATCATGCCATTTGCCACGCACCATGCAATAGTCGATTACTGAGCTGGACTGGTGTCTAAGAAAGGTAAGATGTCCTTCAGCATCGCCCTTTGTTCTACCATTAAGCGTTAGAAGATCCAGAGTCTCGCACATTTCAACCATTTTTATGCCTCTATTATTAACAGTCTTGTCTTTTGAATTTCTGGGTGTGCACGCATAACCCTTGGCCGTATCAACACCTTCTGAGAATCCTTGCAGAGTTCCGATTCGCGCGTTAAAGTCTCCCGTGACTAGGATGTTTTCATTTCCGATTTCCATGCAGAGGTCATAAAGTTCTTCGAAATCTGCATTCCAATTGTTGCAATTAAGATAGACCGGTATAATGTGAAAGGCATCGTTGGCTATTTCGCATCTTAATACTGTTGAGGATCCTATATTAGTGTAGTTCATACGGTATACGTTGGCAGTGATTTTCTTTATGCCATAAAGGCGGCCACCACTAGCACGGCCTCTATTTGCCGAACGTCGAGCTGGAGTCAATGGATGTTAAAATCAGCAAAGTAATTTTTCGTAATCGGAAAAGTTTTGATCAACAAAGGTTTCAAAAAGTAGGACAACATCGAACGATTTTATGAAACCAAAAAATTTTTTGTTTATCAGTTTACTGCGGAGTCCAGCGATATTGTATGATAAGATCTTAAAACTATTTTTATACAGTTGACGGTTTTTACAAGTTTTTTGGCCTCGATGCTTGAAGTGACTCATAGTTGATAGTTTCCTCGTTCAAGCCGGGGAATTTTGCCTTCAAAATGGGGAATCCTTTCTCCTTGTTGCACATCAGCTCCTTATTTATATTGAAAAAGAACCAGTCATTTCCAATTTTCATCGAGTCATTTTTAATGAGGATTTTCTCGTCCGCTTTCATAAGTTTTAGCTTTATCTTCAATTGAAAATGGGCTGCTTTGTTTTGTTGTCGTTGCTCACATAGATCCTTTTCAACGTAAATGTTTGTGCCCACTAGGTTTCTTGCATTTTTAAATATCGGTTTGCTGCTTCTGCAGATTCCATTTCGGCAATCAGCTGTCTTCCAGCGGCTCGTTCTGAAGGGTTCTTACACTTCGAATAGCTGGAGTGTTAATTTTCAGCTTAGTTGTGCATAGCTCGCGCACGGATTCACGGGGATCCCTATTTTTCGGCATGTTTCTGAAAATAACATTATTTTGTTTTGACAGACTTAACAGCCTTTGGATGTTGGCTTGATCTTTTTGCTGTTCCTCTTTTATTTTCACCAGCTCCTGCTTCAGCATTTGGTTCTCAGCTTTGATGTCTTCCATTTGATCAGTTACTTGGCTCAGCTTTTCATTCACGCCTTTGATGTCATCTTTGGGGCGACATTTTTTCATTTTTCATCAAGTGATGAGTCTATTGTGGTTTTCATAGCCCTAATAATTTTCCTCCATTGAAAAATTTGGTTTGCTTACATTGCTGCTGGTACAGGAAGGGGGTTAGGGGCTGCTCCAGAGCTTTCCTTTTGGCAGATTGTACATCCAGTTGTCTCGGTGGGGTACGCTCAGGAGCCATAGTGGGGCAGAATTTAAAAATAATTTGACGTGCACCTGCTTTTTTTTTTTAAATGTATTTTAAACTCAACGGCCGCACAAGTAGTCGTTACGGGTATCGGGTACTAGTCTGTTATCGGTATCGATTATCGAACCTATCTGCTTCGCGCATGTGTGAGGGAGTCAGCTGATCCTCAAAGTTTTCTCCAGAAAGGGTAAAGCACACTTGGTGTTTTTCTGCTTTCCTTGCTTTCTCCTTTCTTCGCGCAAAAAACTCACAAATTTGGCAAATAAATAATTGTCATTTAAAAGTGACGACGATGTTGTAGCTCCTGTCCAGCATCACCAAAAGTGCAGTGTAGCGGCTCCACGGGTATGTGTATAGGATTGGATGCTTGCTGGTGTAAATTTTACTTGTTTTTACAGACAAATGCGGAGCCTCAACAAAACGCGTCCTCTTCACAGCAAAACAAACTCATTCTCATTTAGTATTAAGTCAGCATTTTACCTTAGAGTTGGTGTTTATCGTGATAAAAATTCATCTAATGCAGGATGAGCAGTTCAGTGGCTTCCAAACCCAAATGACATAGTGAACTGTGCACGCTGCTAATGCAACTTTTTTATGCTTCTCAGTGCCAGTTGAATCAGACTATAAGACGCTGAGTAAATTATACGCTGAGTTTTGTTAGGAAAGTAAAGATGAGTTGGAATTTTTGTGTTTGAGGCAATCAAGAATAAAACGTTCTTGACAGTTCTCTAAACTACCTTTTGCCACGAACCAACTTAACAATGTCCAGGGATCGCTTCTGAAATATAATTTTTAAGTTTGACTACGTCAAGAGAGACTTTTTAGCCATTCCCCAAACGAAAAATTCCTCCAAGATTTCTTGATTACTAAGGGTATTCCTGCAAGCTAGTCTTAGAGGTAAAGAACACACTGGACCAACTAGGCAGCAGGATACCGGGACACAACAACATCCCCGGAAACGAATTGGCCGACGAACTGGCACGCGGGGGTGCTGCCACTGCAAAAACACAATAAAAGGACTTCTAAGGAACTGCCTCCTGGGTAAACACCAGGGGGATGAGACAAGCTAAAGTATTAATATTGAACCCCGACCCCAAAAGGTTCAAAAATTAATCCAACAAGAAGAATGCCCTCAGGATTCTTACAGGGCTCAGGTACATGTTGGGAATAACAAACACCCAACTTTGCAGATACTGTTGAGAGAGGGAGGAGTCCTCTAAACATATACAGGGTTGCCCATATTCGACGGACCCATGTTTTTTTTTTTAAAAATCAAAGAAAAAAATAAAAATTTGGCGGTTGGCAATCTTAATCATTTAATTTGTTCCAAGTAGATTTGTTTACATCAATATTTGAATATGAAATCTCTCAAATGGCCGCCTCTGGCGTTGATGGCGTATTGTGCCCTTTTTGCAGCATTTTCCATCGCTCTTCTACGGTCCTCGGCTTGTTAACGTAAACCTTTGACTTCAAATATCCCCACAAGAAGAAGTCAGGCGGCGTAAAATCGGGCGAACGCGGTGGCCAGTCAAATCACCACTTTTCGACATCAAACGGCCCGGAAAAATTTCTGCAGAAAATCGCTCTGGTTGATGGTAACAGCATATCCATTTTCATTTTGGAAGAAAAAACGGCCCAATGACCGTTTTCGCACTAACACCTCACCAAACTGTGACTTTTTCGTCATGAAGAGGCACTTCTTGAATCTCCTGAGGATTTTCAGTGGCGTAAATACGGCAATTTTGCTTATTTACGGTCCCATTCAATGTGAAATGGGCTTAATTTTTAATTTTTTAAAAGCACGTAGAGTTTTCACAATTGACTTGTTCTGTTGAATGTAAATTTCAACTATTTCAGAGCGCTCGCAAGGCGTGTATTGTTCCATGGTAAAAATCTGCTTGGACTGACGCTTCAAACGCGGTACCTCATTAAGCGATCTGACATCTCTGTCAAAAGTTATGGCGTTGCCAGATGGGTCCGTCGAATATGGACAACCCTGTACCTCAAGGTAGCGTCTTAGGCCCAACACTGTACCTCAGTCATGCCCACTGCACATGACATTCCCATCGAAAACCCGCAGAACCTTCTGATCGCAAGATTTGCCGACGACACTGCAATAATGGCTAGAATTAAGTGTATCTATATGGCAACATATGCACTCCAAGAATACCTAAGGAGATTCGAAAACTGGGCGTGCCGTTGGAATATATCTGTAAACCCTGACAAGTGTGTCTGTGTTACGCACACACTCAGAAGAGACATTAGTCCTGGGGTATTCTTGCTCGGTGAGGTCCTACCTCACAACACGAGCCATAAATATCTAGGTGTGACCTTAGATAAAAGTCTCAGGTTCAAACAGCATGTTGCTGATGTGACTAGCAGACTTCGCAGCAATGAAGCAATGAAGATGAGTTGGCTCCTCAACGCCAACAACAAGCTGCCTCTAAGGAACAAAGTTCTCATATACAAGGTTATCTTAGCTCCTATCTGGCGTTATGGCGCGCAGGTGTACGGAATAGCTGCAAAAACCCACCTGAGCAAAATCAGGGTTTTCCAGGCCAAACTACTGCGAAGAGTCACAGGCGCTGAGTGGTACATTCGTACAAGGGATATATTGGCTTAAATTTGCATCATACAAAGCTTCACTTCTTAATTCACTCTTATACATATACATCACCTGAAACAAAGTCCTAGATACTTACATTCGGATAAAAACTAAAACTGGAATATACACAATTATAAAATACAAACACGATATTCTAACTTCAAAACATATTATAAATCTTACGTTAAAATCCCAACTAGAAGATATGAACAAGTAGCAAACTCGATATACAAATTAGGACAGACAAATGAATTAAAATAGCACTACAATATAAGTTAATCTTAGGAGTAACAGTAAGTTGTAAATATTTAGAACTAGCAAGTAACCCGACGGGCGTCGCTGCGCCTTCCACCCACTCTACACCCAATTACAACCCACCCACATTCCTCCCACTTCCCATCCACTTCCCACCTACATCCCACCCACTTCCCGCCTGCATCCCACCCACATCCCTCCCACTTCCCGCCACATTCCACCCACTTCACAACCATTTTCCATCCATTTTTACCCCACTCACATCCCACCCACATCCCATTCACTTCCCAGTGGGCATCTCGGCCTTATTTCCAATATCGGAAAATCAAACACAGCTGAATTTTCATTTTGACCTTACAAACCGAGTTTCAAGTCAATCGGATGAAAAATAGTTATATCGCATGTTTAATTTTCCGGCCATTTTCACGCCTGGGGGCGGAGTTTCCGATTATTGAAAAATCACATTTTTATTATTTCGTATTCTGTCCTAACAAACCGAGTTTCAAGTCAATCGGATAAAAAATAGTTTTTTCATGCAGAATTTTCCGGCAGTTTTCCGACCGTCAGGTCATATTTTCCATCTTTGGCCAAAAGTCCCAATTTTTGGTTTGGGAAACTGGATAAACGAAGGTCGGCAATGATTTTGAATACATATAGCTATTTTCTGGCAAAATTTGGAACCGTTTTACAAAATAGTTTTTGAACCAGCCGTTCAAAGTTGATTTTTCTTAAAATTCCGCAAAAAAAAAAAAAAGTCAAAGTTGTAAAAGCAACAGCTTCCGCAATTTTATTTCTTATTTTCGACTTCGCACTAGATTGCCGCAAAAAATTATTAGAGATTCCATTGAAAGCGTTTACATAAAAAATTGAAAAAATCTAAAATTTTGTGCCTTTTTTTACATTTGGCCTCTTTGTGTTAACAGTACCCAAAGGTACCTCTCTTAATTTGCCTGCAATATTGCTTATTATTTTCTTTGAATAATGTACAATAGCTGTAGGTATGCGCTTTTGCGCGGTTTGGCTTAAATTTTTCAAATTATCGCATTTAAAACTATATTCCTATTTGAAATCAAGAATGTTCTGTTAAAAGTCAGCCTAGAAGTATGCTTTTTTTTCACCTTCGGGAAAAAACACATGGACTCTGAGGTAAACTATTTTCATACTAAGCCAATATGAAATGTGTTAAAATGTGTAGCATACTCTTAGAAGCACTGGAGGTAAATTGTAATGTGTTAAAAAATTAGATTTTAAATTAATTAAATTTTTATTTTTATTTTATTTTTCAAGTATTGAATCTTGAGAGGAGGTAAAATAGGTGGAAAAATCGGTGAGGGTAGTCAGATTGACTAAAAGTTCTCATTCCAGGGTGGACCAGTCCAAAAGTTCAAAACCTGCTTGGGTCAATATCTCATAAAATCCAAATTGAGACAAAGATATATTTAATTTTTTAGTTATCTGGTACTTATATATACTTCTATGCAGGAATTGGGTCAAATCCAATTACAAGTGTTTTTTCTATAATTAAAAAACGAAAAAGTTGAAATATTTTTCGACTTTGAGTTAGATTATCTATATCGAATAAATTTTTTTTGTTGCTTTAAAAATTATGTGCGTTAAGTTCAATCTTTTAAGATCATTTCGTCGAAAATTTCAGCTTCCTAGCTAGGCTGGTGTAAAAATGCCAGAGTTTTGGCCAAAAAATGAGAATCCTGGCCCACAGTGCACTGTAATCCAAAATAATTGACCAAATTCAATAAACCAAACATTTTCGGGCTATCTGGGGTTCCCTTTATTAAATTAAATTAAAGCGGTCAAAAATATCGACCTTCAATTTTTGATTTTTGCAACGCTAAATTGGCCAAACCGGTCATTGTGCGCCGCCAAGTTGTCAAGAAACATTTTTCTTTCACACATACGCTGTTCGGCATAGTAATTTTGACAAAGAAAACGAGAGCGTAAGTTAAAGTCGGCTCTAACCGACTTCGATATACCCGTTACTCATGAAAAAACATGTTTAACAGTGTTCCTTAGTGTGACCATCCGAAAAGTATGCAACATTTTTTTTAGGGTGGGAGAGGTGGTAGCGGGGGGCTTGGTTCACTTTTTTGCTCATAACGTGAGAACCGTTCATCCGATCTTTATCATTTCTTCGGCAAATCGATTCATTTTGATAATTACTAACTATCTCTAGAAGGTACAAATGACGTTCTGACGTTCTTAAACTCTGATGTTTTAAAACATTTGCAAGGGTATAAAAACTTCGTCAAAGACGAAGTTAGCTTGGCCTTCTCGTTATATTTATGTCGGATACTGCTATTAAAGTAAGGTTTCAATAAAACGTAAGTAGTACACAATCAGCTCCTTAGGTTAGAAAATATAAATGAAATGTGCAAATATTTTGACAAGATTTCAAAAATAATTTATTCTCAGTACAAAACCTAAAATGGTAAAAGAATGTTTGTTTTTAGACAAGTTTTTCACGCTGAACCCGAATCTGGCTTTAGAAATTCCATATCTCTAATGGATTAGTTGTAAAATTGACATTCAAATGATTATAAATAGCTTCAGTCCTAGAAACGGGCTCGGAAGAGGGTAACTTGAAAAAGGCATTAAAATTGGCTACGTAATAACAAATATAAAGAAATATGAGGAAGGTAAAGATTTTAGTTAGCTGCGTTGGCTCTTTTTCGTTCGCTATCTTTCCGTTGTGCCCATTAGCAACAGTGCGGCGCATAATAAATAAGCAGTCAATTAACCCATATATTTGTGTATGTTTCGGTTCTGGTAAACGGTTATGTTAATTATAAGAAAACAAAATTTCGTTTACGGTTTTGGTTACAAATTTTAAACTGTTTTTTTGCGGTTAAAGGTTACGGTTGCGGTTTTAATCTCTGTTTGAAAAGGACCAGCACAGCCATTAGAGAGGAACGATGTGGTATCTCGCTAGTATACCTACCTACTATATTAGTTTCCATGCTGCAGCTAAAAAAAAGTTTAAAAAACCCACCTTCGACTGGCAACGTTTTTTGTATATATTTTTCACTTTTGTCACATTTTCTCTTTAATATTTCTAACATTTACATCAAATTTTCGTTTTTTCATATAATATATATATATATAACATTTAACTAAGTGTTTGTTTTGTTTTTTAATAGCTCATACTTTTGTTTTTCTGGCTGTTTGTCTAAATTTGTAATGTTTAAAGTAATCTTTTGCAATAAATTAAGTATTTAGTGTTTAGTTATTCAATTGTTTGCTCGATTTGACCAATTTATCAATTAATTACATTTTAAAGTTTAGCTAAAGGTCATTTGTAGGATGCGATGTGAAGTGATTTTTTGGAAGATTTTCTTTGGGGTGTTTAGTACAAAAGTATAAAAAGAAATGGGAGCAACAACAGAATATATATTTTATTTCAAATTATAATTGCAAGTTGGTTACATTATATAACGCTTAGGAAGGAATTATCATTTTCCTACCACATAAAGTATATATATTCTTGATCAGCATGACGAGCTGAATCGATTAAGCTTTGTCCGTCTGTCCTTCGTCCGTCTGTCTGTTTCTACGCGAACTAGTCCCTCAGTTTTTGAGCTATCGAGCTGAAACTTTGCACAGAGTCTTCTTTTTTACTGCACGCTGCTAATATGTCGGAACCGACCGGATCGGATGACTACTTCTTGTAGCTGCCATACAAATGTTCGTTCGGAAAATGGTTTTAGTAAGAAAAACTGTTTTGTTCTCAATATTACTGCTCTCAAACAAGGTGATGGGTAATATGTAATGTTTTTAAGCTGATCTGCGAAGTTTGGTCGAAGTCTCTAACCGTTGAGACAAGCTATTTCAAGTGTATCAAAACTTCGGTACAGACGAAGTTAGCTTTGCCTTTCTCGTTTTTTTTGAGTTATCGAAAAAAACTATTGGTTTCTTGAGACATGATGGTGTGTATGAGTGATTATTACATTATACAGTTTACAGATTAATTTTACACTGTATAATGTATGTTAGTAATAGTGATGGTAATGATTATGAGACGTGTTTGTGTTAATGAACTTATTTAGCGTACCCAGCTCAAACGCTACTTCAGGGTACTAAAAAAATTGCGAACTTCCAAAATACATTGGACCCCTTTAAAAAAAAAATTTCGTTGGGCGCAATCTGCGCTCTGACCGGCTTCTTTGGCTTCGTCTACGGCTGTGGAGAGTTTTCCTCGGTGGTGCAGACGGCGGCTTCATGCCTCCGCACAAATTTCTTCTGTTTTTAATGGTCCATTCGTTGGTGCAGTGGGCGGCCTATATCCTACCGCACGGTTTCTGTTTAGCTGTTGGCTCGATGGGTTGTTGCTTTTCTCTTGGAATATTTATATATCAGTCCAGTCAACCGGTAACATGGCTTTGTTACCGTATCTTCCTTCTCGCTGCCCAAAGCCTGGCAGCGGCTTTGGTGATTTAGAAAAATTTGTGTGGGTAGTTTTATTGTTGCGGTTTCCTCTGGTTTTTTTTTGTGTTTATTTAACTTTTTGTTTGCATTTTTTTTTCATTGCACGTTCATTTGTTCGCCACATGTTTAACTTTTTGTTTGCATTTTTTTCATTGCACGTTCATTTGTTCGCCACGTGTCACGATCGCCATGAGGTGACGGGAGACTGAAACTCTATGTTGCCGTTTTTATTAATTACACCACGTACAAATATATTTTGGTTCGTTTTTAATTTTTATTAATTAAATCGAGCGCGTGAACCTCAAGCGACTCTGCCTCGTTGTTGTCGTCTCTGTTCTCGACTACTGGCGCATTGCTGCCATCAAATATCTTTTTTAGATCGCAGCGCGCCTCATACATGGTAAGTGTGCGTGTGTAGCTTATCGCTTAGACATAAGCGTGAGATGTGCTGACACAGCACTTGGTCAGACCAAGTGGTCGGATCAGATTTCCATATGGGAAGAGTACCAGTGAGCATGCAACTTAGTGTTACATAGTATTCTCATATATAAATGAATTGTATTAAATTGTATTTACTTTACAGTACATTTTTTTGCACCGGTTGTGGACACCCTCGTTTTTTGTGTTTAAAGCGTGTGTTTGGGCATAAAACTGTCAAATATCGTTGTTTATCGTTGTTTGTATAGTTGAAACATATTTTAAAAGCATTTATGTGAATTTTTGTGCGCTTTTAGCCATGTCAACACCAAAAAAATCTTCCGATTCAACAAAAATCAATTTTAATGCGCTGGTCGATGCTATTAAGCAATGCCTCATCGATAAAAAGGCAGGCAAAGCTGCAGCCAAGGAACATGGGCTTCCTCGAATCACTTTGATCCGGTATGTGGTCATATCATCGTTTCCGCCGATACCAATATTGGGCGTGAAGAAGAGGTGTTAACCTCCCCCGAACCAACCACTTCACGAGCGTGAAACGCTTAACACTGTTGGATGAAATTGGGCCGGTGCAAGGAAATTCTCTGAAAAAAGCCGTCGAATCACGGTCGGAAGCGACTGCAAATCCCACTGTACTAACTTTTCGGAAAGCGTCGAGGGATTTGCTCGAAAAGGCAAAAAAATCAGCTGAGCGCGCAGCCAAGCGTGATTCTGTGTCGCACCAAAAGAAGACCCCCAGAAACGTGGCCGGCCAGGAAAACGACAGCCTGGCTTCTTAAATAAATAATCATTCTTTTTATACACTTGAAAAGTGTATTATAATTTTGCCCAGAAGTGTGCAACGCATAGAAGGAATCATCTCCGACCACATAAAGTATATATATTCTTGATCATCATGACGAGCTGAGTCGATTAAGCTTTGTCCGTCCGTCTGTCTGTTTCTACGCGAACTAGTCCCTCAGTTTTGGAGCTATCGAGCTGGAACTTTGCACAGAGTCTTCTTTTTACTGCACGCTGCTAATATGTCGGAACCGACCGGATCGGATAACTACTTCTTGTAGCTGCCATACAAATGTTCGGTCGGAAAATGGATTTTAGTGAGAAAAACTGTTTTGCTCTCAATATAACTGCTCTCAAACACGGTGTTTTTAAGCTGATCTGCGAAGTTTGGTCGAAGTCGCTAACCGTTGAGACAAGCTATTTCAAGTGTATCAAAACTTCGGTACAGACGAAGTTAGCTTTGCCTTTCTCGTTTCATAAATTCATGGGAAAAGTTATTAGTGAAAAAAGCAAGTGTGTCCACAACCGGAGAATCCCCTACACTTTAAAACTTAATGCGATTAATTTCGAAATTCAAATGTTAGAGGTCGCACCACTGAAATACTAGCGATTTGGTGGGTGCCAGCAAAAACATTAGAATATGAAGATGAGTAACGCCATACGATTTTTTTGCACACGATTTTTTCATGCTGGCTTTAGATCTGGCTCCAGGCTCTCTTGAAATTAAGTCATTGTCAGGTCACTGTTTAATTACTGTGAAGTCACTATTTAGTCACAGTTAAGTCACTGTGAGGTCACTGTTAAGTTACTGTGAAGGCACTCGTTTGTACACATCTATGTATGTACATATGTCTGTGCAATGTATGTACATGTGTAGGTGTTGTTGCCAAATGATTCTATGAATTCATGTGTGTACATATTAATTTACAGATGTAAGTTGAAGCAGTTTGCATGCATTTTATGCTTGAAAAGCGCGGTGCATGCATACATATGTATGTACGGTGGAAAACGCACTCATCTTTACACGTCAATTCATATTTATATGTACATATGTAAATGTTTTTTTATCTGCGGAATATTAGCGTTGCTTACTGCCTTGATACATACAAACAAACACGCTTGGTATGTTTGTATGTTCATATGCACATATGTATGCATGTATGCAAGTTAAGGCGTTTTGCATCTATGTGTATGTACTAATGTTGGTATAGCGAAAAGCGCGGGTTTTTATTCCAAAACATGCAGACATACATATGTACATATGTATAAGCGAAAGGGCGCGTGGTGGGTGGGTACAATATACAAAGAATACAATATTTTATTAAATCACCTGAATCATATCTGCATGTACACGCAAACGTACATATGT
>JAEIFU010004333.1:0-16349 GCA_018904235.1 Lordiphosa stackelbergi | reverse complement strand
ACACGTTAACATTAAAATAAAAATTTTCATAAAAACCTACTTTTTCAACCGATAGTTCCTATGGCAGCAGATATAGTCATCCGATTTTGAGAAAACTTCAAATCTGTGTGTGCCGTATAACATTAATAATCGCTGAAGTGGGAGACGATAGCTTTAAAAAACAAAAAAGTTTTTTCAATAAAACCCACTTTTCGACCGATAGTTCCTATGGCAGCTATAAGACATAGTCATCCGATCCGGCCGGTTCCGATATTAGCAGGTAGTAAAAGAAGACCTGCAAAGTTTCAGCCTGGATAGCTTTAAACTGAGAGACTAGTTTGCGCAGAAACAGACAGACAGACGACAGACGGACAGACAGACGTGACAGACGGACAGACGGACAGACGGACGGACAAAGCTCAATCGAAACTACTTAAAAAAATGTGAAAGGGTAACAGTACGTATGAGTGATAAACTTTGAATCCAAGTCGCAGACACTACACCATTTTTAAAAATTTTGTTCGGTTATGCCTATTTCACTACAAAACGCATCGTATAAGTGGGTAACAAATGGCCTTTAATTTTTCGATACATCAAATGTACACCCTAATGTACATATGGCCGAATGCATAGAGGGTTTGTCCGGAAAGTAATAGGACTGATTTTGAACGTGCGCTACTAACGAGCGGCTGGTCAGTTGCAGTCAGGACAGGCATTTTCGCTCGACGTGTTTCTGTGAGTGGTGCAAGCCGGCAAGAGGTACGCAATTAAATTCTGTGTGAAACTCGGTAAATCTGCGACAGAGAGGTTTAATATGATTAAGCAGGCTTACCCAGATGTTGCTTAAGCAAGATGTGATGTGTTTAAGTAGCATCAGGCCTTTTTGGAGGGCCAGAAATAGGTTGCCGATGAAGACCCAGCTGAAAGACCTTCGACAAACACTGACAATGCGACTCGTGTGCACAAAGTTTTGAGCTCAGACCGTCGACCAAGAATTCGTTTAATTGCCCAGATATTAAATTTACCAAAATCTGTGCTTTATGATAATGTGACGGAGCATTTGAACATGCGCAAGGTGTGCGCGAAGATGGTCCCAAAAGCGACGCCTTTCTTGTGAACAGCTACCAAGACCGGCCTCCCAACGCTTCCGCAGCAGAATGGACTACTTGGAAAGTTTTTAAAGAATTGTAGCGATTAGGTCTTTAATGTGACAGATAGCGCTATGTAGGAGATCAAATCTCCTCTCAGCCCTAAGCCAGTTATGAATGGACTCTTCGCTGGAATGACCTGGTTTCGATAAGAAATTATTTAAATTTTAACATTTAAAGCACATTTGAAATTCCGCTCATCATGATTTAGCTTGTGGGGCAGAATATGCTCCCAATACCTAATTAACTTGTTTTCCTTCCCAAGAAAAAAAATGTGCAAAATCACCTAAAACACCAAACAACTCATAAATTGGCCAGCCTTAAAATATGCAGCACACGCCACCGCTAAAATATTTGCATAAATTATTTACGACAGGCGACAGCACAAAGAATTACGCCCCATACACCGCCTAATGAAAATATGAAAATTTCAATTTCCACTTCAGCAACGGACACAGAGCGACACAAGACAAAGTAAATAATGAAAAGAAAAAAAAAAACAAAATAAAAATATAAATAATCTGCCAGACCGCCCAGGGAAATTTTTATTAATGGTCATGCGTCGTCGGGACACATAAAAATAAAAAGCAAATCAATGCAAATGTATTTGCCATATTCAGAATTCAATTTCAAATCTCGCTACGTGGGTGAGTGGCTGACCGTAGCAAATTCAATTAGGACGGCAGCCCTGCCAATGCGCACTTAGAATGCGTTCGATGGATAAACCTCTCCCTTTTTTCGCACGCCTTTTATGGGCTTCCTTTGAGTGGGGGTGCGTGTGTGGTGTCTGTGGCATAATTAAGTTTGATATGGCCAAAGGCCAGCCGCATCAATGCTGGTTGTACATAATTTGGTTTCCTAACAGCCTTCAGGCATACATTTGGGAATACTTTCAGCAATTATTGAATAGAATTGGGGAGGTGATTCAAAAAATACACGAGAATCCCCAGCAATTGCCTTTGGTCATCAAATGGTTAGTGAATTTGGTTCGCCGCATAAATCCAGACTCTTCCTTTCATTCATCTATCCCCATCCATCGACCCAGCCCAACAACTTGATGAATTTAAAGCCAGAGCTTGTTTTGTCGGAGCTTAGTCCGGGACTAACAACTAAATGGAGCCAAATGTAACGCATAGCGTAAATAAAAACCCAAAACGATGCTACTAAATTATGTTTGCCGTTTGAACAGAAAGAGGCATCGTCTCTGTGCCGACGCATGCCATCAAATGGCAGCCACAATTTGTTGCAACAACTCAAAGTGGAGCAGCTGCAGCCGGCCGCCACCCCTTCGCATACATCAAATGTGTCAAAGAGATTTGTTATGCATGACAGCGGCCTGTACTGGATGTTGGATGCTGGAAAATAACGACAGTTCAGAACAAAAAAAGAAGAGTAAACGTTGGCTCAACAATATCAAACACTCCACCAACACACACACAAAAGTGGCACACAGAGCCGAGGGCGCAGCGCATAGATAATGTGAGCGGGGCTCGTTGGCAGGTTTACCATTTTGTAATTGCCGAGCTCCGCCATGCATGAAGGGATGCGTGTTAATGGTGACAAATGGCAGGTTAATTGGACGCTTTAAATGTGGAATTTAACACATTTTTCTGTTGCCAAGGTCAGAGGAAAGGCAGCCATCTTACATTTTTTTTAGAGCTTTATTGAACCGAAGCATATCCAAACTTCTTCA
This sequence comes from Lordiphosa stackelbergi, assembly GCA_018904235.1. Lineage (NCBI taxonomy): Eukaryota > Metazoa > Arthropoda > Insecta > Diptera > Drosophilidae > Lordiphosa > Lordiphosa stackelbergi. The sequence goes on along the minus strand of JAEIFU010004333.1, from coordinate 13,529 downwards.
AGAAAACGATGTTTTTGTGTGGAAGAAAAAAAACACTGGCCTAAAGTGTGGATTGTGTGAAATATAACGTCGTTTCCGCCCCAACCTATCTTTTTATCTACTACTTTTACTAAATCAAATTGGTCTTCTTCATGAGGGCCATAAACTCTTCACGACACACCTCACCATCGCCATCCGTATCAGCCTCATCGATCATCTCCTGCAATTCCTCATCGGTCAGATTCTCCCCTAACTCTTTGGCCACACGCTTCAAATTGTCAAACGATATCTTTCCCGTGCGATCATCATCAAAGAACGAGAAGGCCTTCATCATGTCCTGTTTGGTGTCCTTTTCAGACATTTTCATACGCATCAAATGCAAAAAATCATTAAACGCTATACGCCCCGTCTTATCCTTATCAATCTCATCCATCATGCGCTTAATCTCCTCCTTCTTGGGCTCAAAACCTAAAGCGCGTATGGCCACGCGCAATTCCTTGACTTCGATAAACCCAGTGCATTCGGTATCGAATAGATCGAATGCCTTTTTAATATCGGCCTTCTGCTCCAGTGACAAATCGAATGTGGGCAGCTGGCGCTGACGCTTGCGGCGAGGTTTGGCCAGCGAGACCGTCGACTGCAGGAAGGTGGCAGTCGACACAATGCTTCCCAAATGGCTAGTCATTATCGCGTGTTTGTGTGTGTGTTATCGATTAATATAATCACGAAAAAATTTCCGATATTTTTTTCCTTTCGTTCTTTATATTATTTTATAAACGTGCTTCTCTCACCAAAAATTCTACACTCTGAGATGAACAATTCTACAGTTTACTGCGTTGTATGAAGTTTCATGATAGTTCTAAGCACAACCTACTTTGTTAGTTTTGTTTTAGGAAAAATAACAAAATAACAAAAATATTGTGAGATAAAATTGTTTTATTGTTTAATTATCGTCTGTGGAAGTCACGGAAATTCATTTGCACTTATTGTGACTATCCACCAAATTACACTCTTCTCGCTAAGGAACGTGCTGATCAATAGAAAAACATATGCAAAAATTCTAGCTTTCGGTAGCAGCATTTTTTTGTCTCGTCTGCCAACATTGCACTAAAGTGTCCAAATCCAAATTGCTCCAGAATGCCGATTAACAAATCTCTGTCGCAAACATTTTACACATGTTTAAGTCAAAAACGCTTACATTTGCGCTCTGTGTGACACTGAATTTTGCGTGTAAGCATGTATTGTTCACTCCAGGATTTTCATGGGTTCCCCAAAACCGTTGGGTCTGCGACTAGAGCATCGCAGTGAGCTAGTATATGTTCTGAGGATCCTCCTGTCGTTTTAGTTGGGTGTTTATTATTTCCAGCTTATATAGCTGACCCCGCAGACTGCAGTGGACCGTGTAGAGCACTGTCAGAATCCTGAGGGCATTCTTACCTTGATGGAAAAAATTTCTGGAACCTTTTCAGGCTTGTTTAGGATCAGTACCAATGCACGCATGTATAACTATTATATATGTATTTGTATTCAGCGCCTTGCCGGATGAGAAGTAGAGGCGTACGCTAAATGGAAACCGCGTTTGCTCTGCACTCGCGAATAAACTTTCAAACCGAACACACGCATTTTATTCTTCTGCCCAGTTCTTCTTGGTAACTACTGCCTGACAAAGTTAATCCTGCCTCAACAAACGCTTTTGCTTTTCTCATGCTGACATTGACGTGAACAAACTAAATGAGCAATTTATAAAAAAACAAGTACCTGAAGCCGATTGCAACTTGTACCTGAATTCTTTACCCTACTGTGATAATAGTTTTAGTTTTGTGTGTGTCAGTTTTGTGGCGTCCTATATATTAAAGATCAAATCGAATGCAGTTGGTCTCGACGATCTTAGCCCGAAAATGTTAAAGCTTTTTCTTCCCTTTCTTCTTAACCACATAACTCATATTTTTAACACTGTCCTCACCATTTCATCTTTTCCTGAAAAAAGCGGAAGGAAAAGAGCCAAAATCTTGCCAATCCCTAAAACTAATAACGAGTACAGGCCAATTTCTATTCTCCCATTTTTGGCAAAAGCATTTTAGCTTATTATGGCTGCATAAATACAAGAATTTCTTGTAAGTGAATTACTGTTAAGTGATCTGCAATCAGGATTCAGGAGAAAAAGAAGTTGCACAACAGCCCTCGTAAATATAGCTGAGGAAGTCAGAAAAGAGCTGGATAAGAGTAATGTGGTTTTCTTGCCGCTGCTTGACCACAGCAAGGCTTTTTGCACTGTGAATCATGATATTCTATGTACAAAACTAAATAATATCTATAATTTTACTAGTACTGCAACCAAACTTCTTATGTCTTACTTAACGGATAGATCATAGGCAGTGGTCGCTGGATCTTCCACGTCTACTTTCAAAACCTTACGAGAGGTGTTCCACAAGGCTCGGTACTAAGACCTCTGTTGTTCTCTGTATATATTAATGATCTTCCAAGTAACTTGTCTAGTTGTAAAGTCCATATATACGCTGATGATGTCCAGATATATGTTAGTCGTCCGTTTATTAGAATTCATGATTGTATCAATGTTTGTAATAATTAACTTTTAAAAATAGACAGGTGGGCTAAGGACAATGGGCTTCTATTGAACCCATCTAAGTCAAAATGTATTGTTATACATAAAAAAAGCCCTGGAAACGACGCAGCTGCCACAACTATTTATTAATGATACTCCGATTAAATACGAGAGCCAGACTTCCAACTTAGGCATCATCTTTAATAACACACTTTCGTGGAGTAAACATGTCTCTAAAGCGTGCGGTACAGCGTATGGACTGTTTAGGCAACTGTCAGTGTCACAAATGTTTCTACCGATACAAATTAAGCTACTTATTGCAAAGACATACATTACACTCTCACTTTTTTATGGAACCGAAATATTCGGACACTCCAATGTAGATGACATGAAAAAATTAACGGTAGCTTTTTATTCAATTGTTAGATATATATTTATGACCGTCTAGTCTCTGACCATATTACTTCTCTAGCATGTACGATTTTTGACCTTAGCCTAAAAGAATGGATTGACCTTAGAACATTAATTTTCTTACACAAGATTATAGTAACCAAAGAACCAAACTATCTTTACTCTAAGCTAAACTTCTCTGCCTTTCAGAGAACAAATAATTTGAATTACCCACGATTTAAGCTATCTTGCTCAGAGCCTCATTTCTTCATACCTGCAATCCGACTATGGAATGAATGGAAAATAATTTGAAATCTCACCTACATCGAAAATAATGTAAAAGTAAAAGTTTATAGTAAAATTAGTTAAGTAATCAAACCATCAATAGTGCTGGTCTAGGTCTCGTTAGTTTGCAATAACTTCAAAAGCAGGAACACAACAAAAAAGGAGGCTAGGTAGACATACAGCTGTTTCATTGGTCCCTACCAAATCATCGTCTTCGGCCTAATGTCGGCCCCAACGACTCTTACCCATGCCGGAGCTTAACGTTTGGGAATTTCTAAACGACTTGACAGCAAAATCCGGCACACATAAGAACAGTGCTGGCTGCCAGTACCTTTGTGTCTGTGTGTGTTCCCCAATCTAGGCTTTGCTAATGTTAGTGAGAGAGATTTCCTCCCCGCTTCTAACACAGTAACCAATAGTTTGAGTACAGAGTAGCATTCAAACCGGGGTTTTTGTTGCTATAAATGAAACTATTTCTGTTTAATTTTAGGAACGACGCCGTGCCTGGCGTTTTTTTCACATTGTGTTGTGTTCCTGCTTTTTGAAGTTATGTGCAAACATAACGAGACCTAGAGCCAGCGTACTATTGATGGTTTGATTATCATAAAGGTCGTTAAAGCACACACATTAGTTAAGTAAGCTAAAACAATTGTTAGTCTTAAGTCAAAAGAAATTTATATGTCAATGTGACTGGCGCATTAAATATAAGTTGTAACTTGTAGCACTGGGATATAAGACCAATAAATCTAAATGCCCCAGGTGTTTACTGAGGAGGCTGTTCTAAGAGCATTCTCAATCTTTCTAAGGAGCTCCCAATTAAAGTGTTGGCCTATGCTATATAGGTTCTCGGCACATAATTGCCAGGCCAGTTCTCGTTCTTAAGTTCGATCTGACATTTAGTGAGGAATAATTTTTTTTATGAAATTATATACCTAACTGGTTTCAAATCGATTATTTTGTAACCGAATTGAAAACGGATCGAAATAAAACAAATCACGGTATTTAATGGCCGTAATTGAAACCGATATTTGTTTCGGTTTTAATCTCTGGCATTGTTATTTACTGTTTTGCAAAAAACCACAAAACGAGCTTTACTGACATTTCTGACTAAGGAAAGTATTCTATGTTTAACGAACTTAGATGTGTTCAATGAACACAAGTATTAAACCCTAAAATTTCGAATTACGAATTTTTTGCGCATTGAGGAAAAAATATTTTTCATACAAGGGACCATCAGTCTAATGTTCATTAGGTTGGACCCCATGAGAATGAAATTTTTAAGGTCATGCTCTCATAAAAAAGTCGATTTTTAAAGGGTGCAGACTAGCCTCTAAAGTTTTTGTATTATCGTGTATATTTTTCATTTATAAATAGTCTGCTTTGATTTTATTTAAAAACTATTCGACCTAAAAATATTTGCAGGGACCGAAATTAATAGTTATTTTATAGTAATTATTTCGAAATAACAATTAATTTGAAATATTAAAAATTAGGATTTAATTGATATAAAAACATTTTTATGTTTATGTTGGATGGCGACCTATGTTTTTTATTTGGGATTTTTAGCTGGCTCGAGGTCAATATTTTTTTACGTGATTATTAAAAACATTGGCCTTGAGCCAGCTAAAAAATTCCATGTTTTTATGTAAAAATTACAAATTAATTTTTTAAAACTAAAATAACATTGACTTTAACATCCTTCGTGCGAAACATCGTAGCACAAATGTATGAATGTAGCTTTGATCTGTTGGTCCATATGTTTATTTTCCAATGGTTGAAGGTCTAATAAAAATTCGTTATAAAAATTTTTTCAATGAACGTTTCTTATGAGTAATTTTCTTTAAAACTTTGGGGCTCTGTCGCGCCTTTTTATACCCTTTGCAAAGGGTATTATTTTGCCCAGAAGTTTGCAACGCATAGAAATATTTATTTCCGACCCTATAAACTATATATATTCTTGATCAGGACGACGAGCTGAGTCGATTGAGCTTTGTCCGTCCGTCTGTCTGTCCGTCTGTCTGTCCGTCTGTCTGTCTGTCCGTCTGTCTGTTTCTACGCGAACTATTCTCTCAGTTTTAAAGCTATCGAGCTCAATTTTTGCACAGAGTCTTCTTTTTACTGCACACTGCTAATATGTCGGAACCGACCGGATCGGATGACTATATCTTATAGCTGCCATAGGAACTATCGGTCGAAAAGAGGGTCTTTTGAGAAAAACTTTTTGTTTTTAATGTTAACGTCTCCCAAACTTCAGCGACTATTAATATTATACGCTTTCACATAGATTTAGAAGTTTTTGTCAAAATCGGATGACTATATCTTATAGCTGCCATGGGAACTATCAGTCGAAAAATGGGTTTTAATGAGAAAAATTTTTTGTTTTCAATGTTAGCGTGTCTCACATCAGCGAATATTAATATTAAACGCTTTTATACAGATTTTGAAGTTCTGGTCAAAATCGGATGACTATATCTTATAGCTGCAATAGGAACTAGGGGCGAAAAGTGCGCTCTATTTAGAAAAATTGTTCGTTTTTAGGCTTGGCGTATCTTAAAAATAGACAATTTTTTTGATTTTCAAAATTAAATCAAATTTACATTTTGCCGTTTTGGATAGATCCAATTTATATTTTTTTTAAGTGGTCAGGTTCAACTGAATGACGTGGTATTTCGAAATTATATACTGGATTTTGTGTTTTTATAAGAAGTTACCCTAGGATTAGTCATTTTGGTATTGCTTGATCTGATATCTTATTTAGAGTCTCTGATCATCATTCGAAACCATTTGTTACAGCCACAGCAAATTAAGTATGGAAAACAAAGGTAAGCATTTTCGGCATATTTTGATATTTAATTCAGAAAAAATGAAAGCTATCCACTATTAAAAAAAATTAAATTTTGTGTGTGTCAGTATCATAGTTGGTATGCAGATCCGTTCCGCAGATTTTAAGGATAAAGACCCCGATTACTCCATTGAGATTTAAGGCTAACGTCATCTTTGAAGAAGAACAGTTCTTTTTGCACAAATTCTGTGTAGAGGTTGCTAGTGAATTAGTAGAACCAAATTTACTTCGCTGATCATTTCATGAATGATCATTTTTCTCAAAGTTGAGAGCATGTTTTGAATGTAAGGCTGTACGATACCGGTGCGCTGTGAAGGCGTGTACTATTCCATAGTAACAATTCCATTAGACTCTTCAAACGCGAGCTTTCATAAGCCGATCGGTAAACAAAACAAAAAGTTATAGGGTTGCCAGATGCTGAATATTAAAAAAACACTGTCAAAAAGTGGCCGCGTGTGGCCCAGCATCAAAACATCAAATAAAAAAAGTTTTTTTCTTTTTTAGAAATTAGCTTTTACACATCCGGTCACCTCCACCAGCTATTGGCGCCAGCTGAGAAGTAACTAGCCATGAAAGAGCAAATTCTCAAACTTTGCCGTTCGGATTCGGCGTTAAACTGTAGCTCCCCCTTTCTCTTGTGCGCAAAATTTAAAAAGCACACACGCCAAGAGATTGAGAGAAGCTTGGCTTGGCCCCTTTTGGGGGCTGTATAGCCATTTTTACATTTCTTACCGTCAAAATCTTGGTAACGTCAAGTTCGATAATTGCGTACTTTGAAGGAAATTCACATTACATTGCTCAACAGTAACGAAAAACCATCGTTGCTGAATTGAAAAGTGATGTCACATCCAAAATGTAACCCTCGACCTTGAACCTTCAGATTTTCATTTGTTTTGATCTTCCAAATAAAACTGCTGAAGCTGTTATTTCAATGGTCTGAGTTCTCTTATGATTGGGCTGTCAAAAAACACAGAGGATTTGCTCAGATAAGACAATAGTCAATATGAAAACCTTATATCAAAAGAAATGTTGTGATGATAGCTGTGCTCTGTTATCAATTCAGGTTATTTTTAGTCAACACATATGGGCTAATTTGAAAATTTTTAAACCAAGTAAGTCTCTGTTGTAGATTTTTGTTGATTATTGAGTTATAATATATTGTTGACCTTGAGCCGGCTAACCCAAAACACTTTGGTTAATTGCAACCTTTATTTATCGTAATATTGCCTTTGGTTTACATGGTTCAGAACCCTCCATATTACCCAGTTGGTTCTTGATTAAAATTTAGAAAAAAAATTAGATAAAAGAGACGATAAACCATCTCTGGTGTTACACCTACTTCAAAGCCCACTTGGCATAAGGACCCTCAGACAGGAACGCCAAGTGTCAGATGCCAGGTGGCACAATGTCAGTCCAGTGTCATGTTCTTTCTCTGTTTGCTCTGTGTGTGTGGCTTTTACGTGCCGTGAATTGTTTGACTATCAAACCAGCAAAAGGCCCGCCACCCGCCGGGCACGTGCCGTCATCCGCTCATGATTACAATTATGTGTACATGCATAAACCTCAAATGAGCTCACCTGCAGATCTCCCGCGCCCGCTTCTCCCGTCAAAGTCAGCGATAATTTACGATTACGTTCGCGCTCCAGTCTCATGAGTATTTGTGCATTCTGCTCGCACGTATAGGTGTGGGTTTTGCGTCGGCGCTCCAGGCTATACTCGTAGAGCGGTCGAGCAGCATCCGGCTGCAGTTGGGCCTCATCGCCGGCATCGCAACTGCACAAGGATTGATTGCTGCGCCCTTTACTGCGTTTTAGCGAACCGCGAAGCGAGGAGGTGGGCGTTACCCGCTGCTCGCTGACATAGTTGGAGAAGGTAACCACCTGATGATTGTTGCTTTGGCTGCTGCCGGTCTCATAGGCCTGGGCAGGACGTAGAGCGGGGCAGCTGGGTGCCACGCCGCCGCTTTTTCGTTTCGAAGGTGAAACATAAAAAATGTCATGCTCATCGAATTCAATGCCACGTTGAGTGGCACCACCCAGGGCGGTGGTGGCAGTGGCGGTGCTGCTGCTAGTAGTACTGGCCACACTATTGCCCCCACTGCTCAGACTACAGCCGTGATCGGCCAGTGAATGCAGCAGGGGATGGGCATGACGATCGCGTTCTCTGAAGGATAGCTGCTTGTGCAGACGTGGGGTGGTCTCTAGCCCATTGATGGTGCTGGCCTTTCTTAAATCCGTCATTTTAGGCAAAACTCTTTTTGCAGTGTATGTGTTTTTCCAACTTGATTTTTCTCTTGGCTCAGCTTATTGTCATCACTTGGGGCTGGCTTAGCGTGGGCCTCATGAAATATTCATGGCACATAGCACATGGAGAACGGAGAGAGCTGCCTTCCAGGCATTAGCATATCACTTGGTACGCCGTGCTTTGATTTATTTTATTTTTAATTTTAAATTTAGCCTGCTTCAGCTGAGCAGCCAAGGCTGAGCCCAGCTAACGATTTCCCTATGTCAATATAGCAAATTCGAAATCCGATTTGCCGGCTAACTGTTTCAATTGTGTGGCTGCTCGGCAATTTCAGCCGCCTTAAATGCTGACAGCTCATTGGCAGGGGTTGCCTGTCCTACCAATTCGCGCGCTGCTGCTGCTGCTGTTGGGCTTACATATTCCTCTTGGTTGGTAGAAGTAAGTGGGAGGAGGGCTTTCAATGTGTGTTCTGTTAATAGACCTGGCTTAGTCTATTGTTTGCTTCTAATAACTGCAAAGAGGAGAAAAATAAAGAAGAGATTATAAAAATAAAGTATCTAGTAAATTGTTTTTGTGAAAGAACATTGAAGAATAATTCCTGGATTAAAAGTCTTTAAAAAAACAGAGAACAATTAACTTATTACCTGCCCATCACTTGATTAAAGCCTTCAAAACTTGGCCAACAATTTCAGCCCCACTTACCCCGCTTAACGAAGAACTTGGGACAAGTGAAGTGCCACTCGAAATATGCTTAAGATAAAAATGTTTGTCGCCAGGCGAAAGTAAAAGTTACCGTGGCAAACTTCTTAAAAATACTTAAGAAGCGATAAATATCACAAATACATACACACACCCACCCACACCCGACATCCAGGCACGCACGAGTTTGGGCAAATGTTTTGACTCTTGAAACTTTGGGGCTCAAGTTGCCTATTTGTTACTCTTCATCGTTGTTTTCCACTTCCTCTATTCTTAGCAAGAGTCGCCCCCCACCTACCACAAATCGCAAAAACTTCCACTTCCAAAAATGTCAGCCACTTGTTGTTGTACTGCTCATTATCTCTTAACGTTATTATTACATTGCATACTTTTGGGCTGTGAGCAGAGCAGACAAATTCTTTGTGTTTCAGGCTTTGCTACTTGATTATATTTGCTTGGATTTTTGTTTTCTTTACTCGCGCTTTTGCCTTATTAAAAAGTTGCCTTCGATTATGCCAAAAGTTTGCTATTAAATGTTTTAAAAAGTAAAATTCGTTGCCTAGCATAAGGCGTTGCAAATTTTGTTGGAAAACTGACAAATTAAAAAAATTGCCCAACAAAAACAACAACACATGCGTTTGTAGAAATCTTTAAGATTAGGTGCGTCCCACGTGACTTTGCAGTCGTTAGTTCTGAAAATTTAGTTAGTAACATTGACAGAAAATCAGTATTCTATAATGTGAAACTCTCTGAAAACTTTTCCGTGCCTCTTTAAATCGTTGTATACAAAAGCAAATAGGTTGTAGGTTCAAGTACAGTTGTTTAAAAAGGATATCCTTCTTCCTTTTCATTCTAATATTCGTAGGGGATTAAGTTTCAAGGTAAGAAAGGCATGAGAAAAGAAATAGGAGCAGAGTAGAAAAATTCAGAATGCAAGACAAAGTGAAGATTTAAGAAGGAGAAAAGCAGTAGAAAAAAAATTGAAAAATACCAAAAAAAAGGGAGAGGAAAAGTTACCAGGCAAAAGTATAAAAAAAATGATGAAAAATGAAAGGGGAAATAAAAAGGGAAAGGAAGTTAAGCTAACATGTTTCTGAACTTGCTGGCGCCTTTATATGGTATTGATGGCAACTTAATTTCGTTTGGGAACAGAATAGTAAGCAGGAATAGAACACAGCCAAGAAGCTTAAGCTACGTACTCAGACGCTGAGAATATTCTCGGGGCTTGAATTGTTTCATAATTAAACCAGAGTTAGGCTGAAAAAGTGGAGGCTGACTGGTGTCTATCAAGGACAATGGCATGCTAGGCTTATCCACAGGAAAAAAGTATACCGCAAAGGCTTATCCGTCACAAATTAGGCAGTTTCCTGCTAGCATAGAAATGATTTTTGTTAGCCAGATACCAAAAAATGGTCTGTTATTTGTTCGTTCTCCGCACCAAGAAAGAAATTGATTGGAAATGTGAAATTACTCTGATAAGACTAAGAGATAATTAAATAGTTCTAAAATATCACTACAATCTATACATATATAAATCTGTACGCCCGACTGACATATTTTCAACCCACAGCCAAAACTGCTTATGCTACAGATCTAAGATTTGATATTGACCTTTGTTTAGTTATGCGCACTAAGAAAGAAAATTTGGAAAATTTTACCGCGACACATGTCATGCTAAGCCGTTTTGCTAAGAGCGCGAGAGAGAGTGAGCACGAGAGGGATAACACTCATACAAGTTAGGTATGTGTGTATTACAAATATGCCATGGCTCTCTGAGACAGATGAAAGCTGCTACAAGTGTTAGAATGTGGGGGAGGGGAAAGAGAGAGAGGAGGAAGATGTGGGTGGGAAAGCCCATTTGAATTGAATTATAATTAAAAAGTGCTGATGCTGCGCTGAAATGCGCATTCTTCATATAATATCGCTAGACCCGAAATTCACTATGAGGTCGTGCGGGAGCGGTATGTATTCAGCATCCACTTGACTGGCAAGGACTAACATACAATTGAGGAATTTTCGAGCGCCTAGAAAATTTCGTTGGGTCTTTTAGGACGGGATGGATGAGACACATCACAATTTCTGTCGCGGCGAGTTCAGCTAGTAAAATATAGATTGGAAAAAAAACAAAAACAACGCAGGCTCACATACTACCCGCTACACACTTCCGGCCACCATGCAAACCATGCTCATTAGGGTGTCCCAAAAAAAAAACAAAGTCGTTGTTTTTTAAGCATACCCTCTAAATATGTTACTTTTTAGCAGAAATGCAAACCGGTTCTGAACCGAACCGAACCGCTTTTTTCGCTCGTGAACCGAATGTTTTTTCATACCGAACCGGTGTGTTTTCAAAAATGCTGAACCGAACCAAAAACCGAAAAATATAATGGTTCGGTTCGATTCACTTCAGCTAGGTATTGAGTTACTGGCGAATAGTTAGCATAAACAGCATTTAGCTTTAAAATATTACAAAAATACTTGGAAAAGCAGAGTTGTTGTAAAAAAGCTAAGAGCATCAACCTAAAATTGCAGTCTTGATTGTATTATCCGTTGGGGATCAACTTACTTAATACTCAAACGTTAACTTTTTATCTTTAATTGAGATTGGCTTGAAATATAAAATGCGTATGAGTAGTCGTTGCAGTCATTGTCAACTCTTTGGAAAAAAGAGCTCCGCCTATTTTTGAATTCGAATCACATATTTTGGTTACGCCTTCGGACCGCGATATTTTTAAGAGCATACCGAAACTAAAAAATCCCCCAAAGGACTTGGCCCTATCACATCGTAAAGGTACTTTTTTGATACCCAACATATTTTCACCCCAAACTGAAATTTTGAAAAAAGGTAAATTTTTATGAAGTCCATATATCATAAACCGTTTGTAATTTTGTTTTTATATCTTTGGCAAAGTTAAAGATACAAACTAGAGGAAAAAAGTCATGAACAGACTGACCCAAAAAAATTGGCATCTAGTGCTTCAAAAAGTGCAAAAACTTCGGAAAAAGTGCAATTTTTTTCATGTTTTTTTGCCAGAAACGGCTAAACTACTGGGAATTTGAAAAACCTTTCTTCTGCGAAATTATCCCAAACAACAATATAAACAAATCTCTAGTACACGCCAGCTTCATACGAATGAACCTTCATACCATTTCACTACTCCGAAAGTGATTTTTTTATATACTGCTCCTTGTTTTTGTCGTGATATTTTAAGCAAATATTTTACAGTTATGTGAGCGCATATTTGATAAGTAAGAGAGAGAGACAGTAAGATGCTGAGCATGAAAAAAAGCAGCTTTGGACATGTATAAGTGTATAAGTGTAGATTTGTATAAGGTGCATTCTTTATTGTTGTGTGCTAAAAGCGCAGTTTTTACGCTTTTGTGGTCGAGAAGATTAAATTAAATATGGAAAATAGCCGGTGTCCAAACGTTGATAATTTTTGTTTAGTTTGCGGCCATATAGTGCCCAAAAGTGAACAAAGAATAAGGTTTTCTCCGGAATTTAAGCTTGCTTATACACGCTATTTCGATGAGGTTGATCCAAGCGGTGAAGACTACACGCCGAATACAGTGTGCGGCAATTGTTACGGCCGCCTTTTGGATTGGTATCATCGACGAGACAGAAAATTGAGTTTTACGAAGCCGATGGTGTGGATAAAAGACCCAAATGGGCACGTCGAATCACAGTGTTACGCTTGCATTAATTTTTCTGCTAAGCTAAATAAGCAAGCGATGAAACGCAAAAAATATGTGTCCGCTTATACTGGCATACTTCCAGTTGTAATGCCTGATGGTGCCGAACCGCCCAAGCCTCCGAGTCCGGATGCTATGTCCACATGGACAGCCAACACTGCTTTTACCGATAAACCCAATTTTCAAGATGTCGATTATGAGCCTGATATTAAAGATGATAGACCAAAACCGCTAACACAAAACGAAATGGACTACCTTGTGGCTAAGCTGGGCTTATCGCAACGAAACTCCGAGCTGCTAACCTCATTTTTAAAGCGCAGAAAACTTACAGAGCGTACCGTTAGTGCCACATCTTACCGGAGCCGTCAAACCGCATTCCAGAACTAAAGTTCATGATGAATACAAAGTGTTATCTAGAAAAGACAACTTTTATAGTATCGAAACGGTATGAAGGGGTGTTCGTATGAAGCTAGCGTGTACTAGAGATTTGTTTATATTGTTGTTTGGGATAATTTCGCAGAAGAAAGGTTTTCAAATTCCCAGTAGTTTGGCCGTTTCTGGCAAAAAACATGAAAAAATTGCACTTTTGAAGCACTAGATGCCAATTTTTGGTTTGGTCAGTCTGTTCATGACTTTTTTTCCTCTAGTTTGTATCTTTAACTTTGCCAAAGATATAAAAACAAAATTACAAACGGTTTATGATATATGGACTTCATAAAAATTTACCTTTTTTCAAAATTTCAGTTTGGGGTGAAAATATGTTGGGTATCAAAAAAGTACCTTTACGATGTGATAGGACCAAGTCCTTTGGGGGATTTTTTAGTTTCGGTATGCTCT
>JAEIFU010004332.1:0-16353 GCA_018904235.1 Lordiphosa stackelbergi | reverse complement strand
AAATTTCTTATATAAAGAAAAAACATTGTTCGCTATGCACGGGGAGAGGTTAGGCTGTGGGCAATTCGGAATTCGCAATTCGCTTAAAAAGCAAATGTTTTGTAAATGTCGGAAGCTGCCATAAGACAACGCTTGCAAAAGCAATCTGACCTTAAGATGGTTTTCAAACCGCTCGCTGACTTCTGGCTGCAGAGTGTTGTAGTTGCATTATGTTGTTGGCCCATTTACCAATCTAATAACAGCAATAAAATTGTCATTAAACAGGCGTCTGTGCAACGTTCGTTAATCGTGAGTGCCTTGTTGTTTCGAAGAACGGAAATTAATATTTCAGAACGATCTTTGAGATTTTCCTTTTTATGTAAAACCAAATTCCAAACCAATCACTCGGAATTTACATATTTTTTGCTAACTACTCACGTCAAATACTTAAAGCTCGGATTTTGCATACTTGTACAATTTTCATCAGATTGGTACCAAACTTTGTAGTGTAGAGTATTAATTTATTTTCAAACTTTGTATTTAGACCTTTTATCGTTCAAATATAACAAATTTGAATGCATATCGAAAATATGCAAAAATGTATGCAAACAAATATGCCAAAAATATGCAAAAAAGCAATATATGTATAATATATGCAAAATATGCATAATATATGCAAAATATGTTAAATATATACAAACGAATTTCCTTAAAATGGTAAAAAGCATCTAATAACAACAACGACGAAAATGCTCAAACTTCTAGCAACACGTCCAGCACCTTTTCCGACAATTCCAACAATAAATTTAAAATGAATTTATGTTCGGCGTTGGTGGCGGGAAATATACCTTGGAATGTGCTTAGCAATCTACATTTAATAATTTAAAAAAAAAAATACACAGGACAACCAATTCCAGATGAAAGTACTCTAGGAAGAGCTACTTGGATAAATGCTACCAAGAATTAATCCAAAAAAGTCGAGATAGCATCAAAGACGAAAGCGTTTGGATTTCAGTGGACGAAACAACAGACAAACAAGGGCGATATGTCGCGAATTCGATTATAGGAACATTGAGCGAAAAAGAATCTTCATGCTCATTTTTATTATCGTGTAAACAGTTGGAAGAAGTAAATAATGCAACTTTTTCTCGATTTGTGAACGACAGCATTCGTTCACTGTGGCCACACGGGAATGAATCTAAAATATTGTTGCTCTTAACGGATGCTACGGCTTTTATGATTAAATCTGGCAAAAATGTAAAAGTTTTTTATCCGAATATAATACACATAACTTGTTTAGCACACGGTTTAAATTTAATTTCTGAATAAGTAAGAACATCGTTTCCAGTCGCTAACTCTTTCATATCTTGTGTAAAAAAAATTTCGTAAAAGCTCCGCTCAGAGTACAACGCTACAAGCAAATACTCAATAAGGAGTTACCACCAGAACCGATTATAACCAGATGGGGTACATGGTTGAAAACGGCATCAGATAACATGGAGGGAATAACTGAGGTAATATAGTGTTTATCAACAAACAACATTTTGGAAATTTTCAAACATTTTGGGCACTTCATTTTAGTTTGTTTGCATTTACTGTTTTTATACTCTGTACCAAAGGTACATAGAGTATATTAAGTTTGTGCAAAAGTATGTAACAGGGAGAAGGAATCATTTCCGACCTATAAAGTATATATTCTTGATCAGCATCAACAGCCGAGACGATATAGCCATGTCCGTCTGTCCGTCCGTCTGTCCGTCCGTCCGTATGAACAAACAGATCTCAGAGATGGTAAGAGATAGAGGTTTTCTTATACTTGCTGGCAGATCAAATTTATTTTTAATATTTGCCACCCCTCCGCGCAATTTTGAAAAAACGACATATATATATAGATGTTGCGCCAGTACTTCTGTGACGTTGACAAAGCTGCCAACACAAAGTGGCTTTTTGGAGAGAACGTCAAAGCCTCTCAATGTTGCTGAAAATTATGATTGTTTATTGTAATTCAATTATATTAAATATTTATTAAACCTACCTAAAATCTGAAGTAAGTATAATTTGCTCTTCTTTAATATCTGGCAATAATTAATAAAATTTCAATATATATACCACAAATTTGAAACGGTTTTATATTATTTTTTTATATGTTTAACACAGAAAATTTTAGCATACTTTGCATATGTTTTGCATATTTTGCATATATTTAGCATGTTTTGCATATATTATACTGCATATTTTATATTTTGGCATATATTGTGCATGTCATTATATACGCAAATATACAAGAAAATTTAAAACATACCTATTATTTTCTACTCTATTTTTAATGAAACGAACTTTAGTGTTATCAGAATTTACCTATCTTAATCCTTAAAAAATCATATGCAAATATGCAAAATCCGAGGAGTCTACTGATCAAGTATATATACTTTATGTGGTCAGATGCTTCCTTTAGTGCGTTACAAACATCTGGACAATTTTTATATACCCTCTCCAAGGGTATAAAAATGATACTAGTTTCAGTTTCGATTTGAGACAACGTGTCAAGTGATATTATTTAAATTTTTGGGTGTACTATTTAGGAGGAGTAATTATTAACTTTAAATGATTCAGGAAAAATGGAAAAATAGTGAAATTTTCAGATTGGAAACGTTATTCTTTCAAGTATGTAAATCTTCTGAAAAACAAAGTCAATTTTATTGTCTTTTAACGTCGGACTGGGGAGTAAATCTTGAAAAATTTGTCTTTTGACAGATTTTTGGGTTATGTCTTTGAATTCTCTCTTTGAATTCTCTCTTTTTGTATTTGCCATCTGGGGTGGGTCAGGTGGGGATCTGGTTTAGGTCTGGTGGGGATCAGGTCAGGAGCTGGGTCAGGGATCTGGTGAGGATCTGATGGGTATCTGATGGAGATCTGGTGGGGATATCATTGGGGATCTAGTGCTGATCTGGTGGTGATCTAATGGAGATCTGGTAAGGATCTGATGGGGATCTGGTGGGGATCTATTGGGGATTTAGTGCTGTTCTGGTGGTGATCTGAAGGAGATCTGGTGGGGATCTGGGGTGGGTCAGGTGGGGATCTGGCTTAGGTCTGGTAGGGATTTGGTTTGGATCACCAGAGAGTGGCTGCATTGAGGTCAAGTCTTGAATTTTGTGCTATAAACTAGAATGTTATCTGTTAGACAGTGATTTAACAATGACAAAGGACTTAACAGTCTTATCTGAGACTTAACAGTGACTTAACAGAGACTTAAAGTGTGACTTAACAGTAACTTAGTGACTTGACAGTGACCTATATTTTTTAAAATTATATAACATTTATTTATGCAGAATCCAAAAGGTGTATTTTTGCCATTACTATCAATTGTATGAACGTGAAGAGCTTCGCTGGACTGACAGGCCAAAAATGCTGTCGCGTTGTTTTTCCATATTTTATTTTATGATACAGACAAGCACATCAATAGCTGTGTTTTTTTCCATATTGTGCAACTACTCAACTTGTGCTGTTTAACCGTGTCCGTATCAGAAGAATTTTGTTAAGTTTTTTGAGTGGTGCGGTTTTTCCACAATATCTAAAATTTTAATTAATTTATAACCGTCACATTATGTTAATGTACCATTTATTAATATAACAATATGCAGAGATTTGGAGACGTAAGAAAAAAAATATGATTTCAATTGTATATTAAAGCAGCAAGTAATCCACGTTGCTTCGTCAATCCTACAATCATCTTGATAGTATTGAAACAATTTTTTAACAGTAAAGAATGTATTTTGTATTAAAACAAGGCGAATTCTAAAAAAATCTTGCTCAAGACCACTGCTTGCCAACAGTAAATCTGGATCGACGCGTTGCGACGTTGGGAACTTTTGTTGAAATCATGAAAACATGGATTAATAAGGAGATACCGGGTTTTTCTTTGGAAATGAGTGACTCTGTAGTCACCATTTTAACGTGACTAAATGTAACTCATTTACTTCAAACGGTTCTGTTTCGCGCAAAGAGGTTTTGCACTTAATTTTCCTAAAATCATTGCTTGTTTAACGCAGCCACTTGACATCCCTCTAAGCGAACGGCTGCCTGTTAGCATTTACCTTTCGGAACATTAGCTTCGTTTTCGCCCAAGGATTCGAAATCATCAACAAAACAGAAAGAATTAACTGATTTTTGCATCCCATTCTTTATCTTCTATAAAATATGTTAAAACCTAAGAGCACAAGTCTAAAAAACTTAATAAATTTGCCTTTAATGTAACAGCATATGTCGAGTTTTGTATTAAACATTCAGAGAACTACTTTTGGAACAAATACACAATTAGAGACGTGGACCTGAAAGTTAAGGAAGTATTTAGGGATTTAATACGAAATAAAAAGCTTTACTCTAGATATGCCATCAAGTAAACAAAAATATCGATGCGGAATAACAGTAGTGGTATTCCCTGAAAGTTGATTTGCTTTTGATTTGCTTTCGTAAAATCAAAGTAGTTGGTAGAACGAACCTGATTTCTTTTTAATTTGCTTTCATAAAATTTCTTTCTAGGAGAGCTGTGCAGATAAGTAACCATGAACATCTTTGACCAAGTCAAGCAGTTCTCGATTGGTGTGAAATTTTGACACAATATAGAAAAGAAACCGAGGAAGCCATTGGTATTAATATCTCAATTTTGACATAATTCGAGATATGCTGTTATTCCTTATTGCCAAAGATATATTTTAGTATCCGTTACTCGAAGAGTAAAAAAGGGTATACTAAAAACGTGCAAATGTATGTAACAGGCAGAAGGAATTGTTTCCGACCATATAAAGTATATATATTCTTGATCAGTATCAACAGCCAAGTCGATATAGTCTTGCCCGTCTGTCTGTATGAACATCTAGAACTCAGAGACTAGAAGAGCTAGAGCCACCAAACTTGCCAATTCTACCAAGTTTCGTCAAAAACGGTTTACTATATAGCTGCCTATATATATCATGTCAAAGATTTCATACTTCAAGTCGATATATCTTAAACTACGGCTGTAATTGATTTAAGTCCCCCTAAAATAAATCCAAAATGGCTCTATTAAGGGACAGACCTTTACAATTAACAATGGACATATTATTATGAAATTTAATCAACATGATTTCGTTCAACAAAAGTATAATGACCAAATAGAAAGTACAGAGTCAATAGCAAAGTCCGCTAATCAATCAAAGGGGCCTGGAAATAGTAATAACATGGACAACGCGCTTTTAGTGTTTGTGTTTGAATCAAAAATTTCTGGGTTTCGAGAGAGGAGGAACATCTAGTATGAAAAAAAGTCTTATGAGAGCAAGCATTATAAATAGGACGAATAGTCTGTTTTCCGTAACCACTTCTCTTTATTTTTAGCTTAGCCCTTCATATGCCCCAAATTCTTTCCCAGCTCCAATATGATTTATGGCTAGGACAACTGTAGGTAAACAACTAAACAAAAATCTTAAAGTTATAGTTTTAGTCATTAGTGATACAGAGAGACTTGTTCGTTTAGATACATTCATTTATTTAACTTGTTACCATACCACATTTGTTTATTACAACCATACTGCCCTGTCATATGCCTTAGTTCTGATATACGTAAATGTAATCATTTGCTCCATTTTGGTTCGATAAGATAACAAAAAATGCTTGAAAAGCACGCGTTCTGTTGATAAAAATCATACAAATCTCTGCCGTCAACTGGTGGCTGGTGGTCAGCCTGGTTAGAAGGCCAATTGACAAATAAATATAAAAAAGCGAGCTTGAGAGCCAGATTGATATGCTTTCACCTGTAGAATACTTATCGGTTCAATTGCGTCATTGCAGCTCATTAACAAAAT
This sequence comes from Lordiphosa stackelbergi, assembly GCA_018904235.1. Classification (NCBI taxonomy): domain Eukaryota; kingdom Metazoa; phylum Arthropoda; class Insecta; order Diptera; family Drosophilidae; genus Lordiphosa; species Lordiphosa stackelbergi. The sequence continues at coordinate 10,537 of JAEIFU010004332.1, read as the reverse complement.
ACTGCTGTTTGCTTAACGATATATTGATTATTTTTAGCTACAAAATTAAAATTAATCAATTTAAACGTAAGTGCACTATCGTTTTTTTTCTTCGAATACGCACGACTTGGCAAAGTCAATATTAAGGTGTTAAAATTTATTAAATGAAAATGTGACAATCTAAGGGAGATTTGATTTTTGAATTGGTAACAGGTTTGTACTGGAACCGGTACGTTATAGAACAGCCAACATCTGATAATGGAATTAATCAAAGTGTTAAGTGAGTTGTCGCTGTATAGTTAAGAGGGCATGGTAGAAAAATTGGAGATGGCTGATAGCAATACAAGTGCTAATAAATTCAAGATAATTGTTAGTATTATTGGCTCAAATATACATGAAATTAATGCAGAAGCTGGTAGAATTTACCCAGTATTATGTTCATGATTCAAAAGTAGATAAAACGGGGTTCAAACGTGGCTCAGAGTCATATTTTAAAAAATTAAATATTTGTTTGTAGGTTGAACAACAGACTTCGTCATGTTTTAAAAAGCTATGGCTGGTGATTACTTCTAAATCGGGCTTGGGGAGAGTGTCTTAATAAGGTCCACGATTAAAAACCAACGATCCCAATGAATGAAGCTGATGTGAAACGGAAAACAGATTGGAAAACTTTTCAAATCAGAAATAATTTTCAAGCACTTATAAGAGTATGGAAAATATTTGAAAAATTTCAAGATTTTTATAAACAAAGCATATAAATAAAATTCTATTAAAATTTACACAACATATTTTGATTTCATTTCTTACAACATCTCAAATTTATGCATAATTTTGAAACTGAATTGCATATTTGAATTAACCTTTTAAAAGTAGCAAAGTAGTATAAAATAAGGCGTATTTTTTTACTTTTTGTTAATTCAATTTTAGAGACTATTTGGTGCCACATTTGTAGCTTTGTGGCCCTCATGTTTTCAACGCAAATTACACACATAGAAATACACATATATGTGTGTATATCTCATGATTCTACAAAATTTTAAACAAAATATACATATTTCATTGCTGCCCATGACGTCAAGCGAAACTGTATGTAGAATTTGTAGCTGGCTGCGCTTGATCAATAGATTCTACTTACAATACTAAAAATGTGACGCTCATTTTGGATAAATTGCTAATCGCGCTTGACAACAACAGTATCCAACTAATTGAAAGCTAATTAGCTATAAAGCTACCCCCACACAACGCGACTGTGACAATCAGTCAAGTACACAGAAAATCTTTTGCTAAACAGGAAAAATCAAAACTTTACTCTAATGAGGAAGCCACTGGAAACTGCTCCATACGTACACACAAATGTACCTTACAATGTACACATAGCAGGAATCGTTGGAAAAATCACAAGCATTTCAGTTCAGACCAGATAAACTGGTTTTGTTGATCTCAACGAGTGCTCAGGCGAGTCTCAAGTCAAAGATACAAATCAAATTGAAGTTGAAGTGCTTAACAAAGGGAATGTCGTTCAATTATTAATAAGATTTTATAAATTAAGAATTTTATTGTGGGCTGACAATTTAAATTTAGTTAAGGCTAAATAGAGTTGTAGAAGTTTTAACATACATATATTACCTGGATCCCAGATATGCATCAGCCGGGTTTCAATTCTCGCCAAATCTGGTCTTAAACCGATCAAAATAAAGGGCCAACTGTAATATACGCTGTACCTGCAGTAGCAGCAATTTCTTTTGATCACAAATTGACCACTATTAGCTTTAGGCTATGCTGGTTGAGGGATTTTCAAAACTGGCCAACAGATGGCGCCACTACTATGTTAAATATATCGGTTTATTGGAGGCGGCGTGTTGCCGGTAAGAATGAGTGTTACAGAAAGACGGTGAGTGTGTGTGTGAGTTAGAGATGTTAGATATAAAAAGGCGGGAGTGATTGGAGCTGAAAAAACTGGGACTGGAACCGCCACAACCATTTGCGATGCGGGAGCGAACTTTCTTTTGTCCGATGTTTATCATTTGTTCGGCACAACATTCAAAAATCTTGATTAGTAAATATTAATACATAGCTATAGCGGTTTTACCTAATTGCGTAGTAAAGTAAAACTGATTGGCCTTCAAGTATAAGAATTATATGTCTCACACATGTCAAACATATCTACCATCTCTGATATCTCTTTGTTTATACAGACGAAAGACGTGGAAATGATTCCATCTCCCTGTTACAAACTTTTGCACAAACTTAATATACTCTGCGTACATTGGGTACAGCGGATAAAATCTCCCCAAGCGCTCAAAAAACTTTTCAAAACTAAAACACTCTTGTCTTAATCTGATCTTAGGATGTTTTTGCTGCACTACAGTAGAAATCAAGGTCCAGTTTATCGATGGTGTGTGTATCTTTTCGAGTGTTTTAATGTGAGCAGAAAACGAATCTATTATGGGAAATGGTTCATCAAATCTGGATGTTTGGTTATTTGAGCTTAAAGTTGATTGTAATGCCTATTTTAAAACTTTTTAGATCCGTTTTATTCTGATTACGGTTAATGTTTTGTCCGATCGCTTTGTTCCGGTTACGGTTATATAAAGGTTGTGGGATATCGGTTACGGTACTGGTTACGGTTATTAGACTAATTCTGTTTCGGTTTTTGGTTACGGTTACGGTTGTAGTATATAATATAACTAACAAATCATGCCAAAAAATGCGGGGATTTGTTTAAAAATTCTACACCTGAAATCAAACGCTCAACACTTATTTGTGTAAATGGTACTGCTAGCAAAACTTTTTATAATACATATTTTTAATGAAGATGTCAGATTGTTGTCAGAAATGTTGGGAATCTCCGAACAACATGGTTTTGGACTGTTTTCCCCTGATAATTTAATCAAATTATGGTTGTCCATTATTTTATTGTGCAGAATTCATAACAATTTAATACAGTTAATTTCCTGCTCGGCAGATAAAGAAATATTATATCTCGGAGAAATATTGCACATACATAGGTGAGCATCATTCTCGAACAGACTTGGTTCTCTAAATTTTACCTCGTGAGACTAAAGTTTGGTGAATGCTGAGTTGTTGTTTTTGATTTCAAATTAACATTGAATCCGGATAGAATACAAGTTACCAAAGACTAACAATTCGCCCTGCATTCTTGTTGATGCAACTTTTTCTGGTGCTGAAACTGTAATAATTTCGCTAATGCCACATCTTGGTTACAGAAAAAATCAGTTAATGCCAATTTAAGCCGAAGTCGTACATTTTTGGATCCGCTAAAATAGCCAGCATTCAGTGTAATATCACATATGAACACTGAATTGCATGTAAAACGGCTGTAGTCTGGAGAGAGCTCTCTTGCTCACTACACGCAAGCACACTTTTCTGTCCTCTACATTTGCCCGGCACTGATTAACGTTTATCGAAAGTATATGTTTGTTTCGTGGAAAACCGGTTATAGTAAAAAGGTTAACCCGTTACGGTTATAAGAATTTTTTTCGGTTACGGTTTCGGTTACAAATTTTAAAGTGTTTTTAGCGGGTAAGGGTTACGGTTTCGGTTACGGTTTTAATCTCTGGTTTTCTTAAATCATTGCATAGTACGACTACTTCGCTTTTAAAAAACTTATCTCCAACAATTCTACGATTTTCGTACAAATTTTGAATACAATTGTGGGAAATGACGGAATTATCCACAGCCCAAGGGTATGCAATGCAAAATCGATTCAGAATGCTAAGCATTTGTATTCTGTTTTAATGAAAATTTCCAACAATATCCATTGCATACTTACGGGCAGAATTTTTTTTATTTTGAACACATATATTCATAATGATATATGTTAGCCTAAAAAAATCAAAGAATTGTTTAGAATAGTTTATTTGAAAGTTAAAAAATAGATAAAGTAACAATAATATCGATCAGAGTCAAAAACAAAACCACACAAAACGGTTCAAAGTAGAAATTCTAAGCAATTTTAGACAAAATTACCAAAAATCCAGACGTGATAAGAGTCACTAATAAAACTTTGTCCCTTAAAACAATTATTCAGGCCTGTTCCAAATTCCGAACGTTTTCAAAAAAGTAAAAACGAAACGAAAACGAACGTTTTACTCTTTGCTGTTCCCAATTCCGAACGATTTGGTTACGTTTTGACTTTTCGAACTCGGTTTTGAAGTCGCTTTCATAAACAGCTGGCTGGCTGGCCTGCGCGCGTGTTTGTGTATTTCGACAGCAGCCAGAGTTGTTATCATCTCTATAATTGTAATTTGCAAAGCACTTATTTAGCTATTAAGTCAATTTATTTTTATTTAAAACAATATTTTATTATTAAATTTAAATTTGGGATATCAAATATGGTTAAAATACAGCTAAACTAACTAAAAAGTGCTGTGCAAATACATTAATTTATTGAGCAACCTAGCAGCTATGTAGACGGATGAAATAGACTAAAAAGTAAAGTGGAATTCAGAACAGCTCGGTTTGAAACGACCGCTCGGTTTTGCTTTTCACGCAGTATTTTATAGATGTTTATAAAAAAGATTTTAATATACACTTAAACGAAACATTTTAAGTAGTGATGCTAAACGATTTCAAAAATAATCAACATTTTTAATTTGATTTGTTTATAATTTTTGGGATTTATTTTAATGCTTTTAATAGCAATTACTTTTCATTCCGCTGACTCTGCAGCACAACTTTTGAAAACGACAATTCTGGTCGATTTGCGGAATTCAGAACAGCAATCAACTCGATTTGCGACAATTCCACTCGTTTTCGGAATTCGAACAGGCCTGATTATCTCTTAAAAAGGTCTTAATTTTAACAACTTTGATTTTAAAAATTTAAAAATTGTCCGAATAACTTTTTTCATTAATTTTAAATTACAATCAAAGTTTTTAGCTAATTTTACCTCTCAAAACAAAATTTATATTTTTCGTAAAATAAACCCAAACTTAGCTTGGCATTTTTTTTACGTCTTAAATTCTTGAGATAGTTAATTCAAATATTATTTAGCTCATCATGCTTAACTACTTATCACAACTTTACATCTTATCTTTAAAATTAACATCTAATCATCTGCCACTGACAACTTCATAAAACTAACTAACGGCGCAGAAGCATCTAATGAGAAGCTCAAAGTATTTTACAATAAATTTTCAGCAAAGTGCATGCCTGGGCCCGCAGCACATTGTCAAGTGTAATTTAATAAATTTATGGAGATTACACACAGAATGAAGGGAAAAGATTGCGAAAAGGCACAAATAAGTGGAATGTAATCTTTTAGGGCCACAAAAGCAGCAAATTGGCAATGGCAACGCTCTTGGAGTTGGATTCTGCTCTCGGAAATGCTCGTTTATGCGAATTAATCAACTTAAACGTGGCTTGACACTTGACAACGGCCTCTTTACGGGGCAACAACAGCAGGCAAAATAATGATGACTAATGTAGAAAACTAATGCAAAATACATTTCCAAAATAGCTTTTCAAACTGTGTTGTGATGCAGCAGCATTGAAACAATAACGCCAAACAAAATGTAGACGCTCCCGCTGAAAACAAATAAAAAACACAAAAAAAAAAAAAATAAATTCAAATAAAACAGCAAGAAAACCTTTGGGAGCCAACGTACTCAACTCTCAGCGCATGCCAATGTTGTGTGGGAGAGGCTGAAGAAAAGAAACGGCACTGACAAAGAGAGGGAAAGCGAGAGAGAGAGAAGGAGAGAGGCAGAGATAACTTTTAGTTAGTATGCGTGAGTTTCTTTATTCTTGTGCTTTTTTTCTAATATTTATAAAGCAACAGTTTTGTATTAACAACAACAGAAGACAGGAGCGTTGCTATTGAGTGGGGACTTGGGCGGCCAAATGAAAAAAATCTCAAAATTTTGCATTTACCTTTTTTAAAGGCCAGCTTTTTATTTTGAAATTTAATTAATTAAATGGGGCGGCGCACTTTAGTGTTGTTGCACGGATCTTTTATGATATCCAGAATATATAGATTTACATTTACATATTATTTACATATATTTTTACTTCGTGTAAACTTAAAAATTGTGGTTTTGACAGTTTTTCGCGGTTAAAAGAAGAAGGAGGAAGAATTTTCCAAATCTGAAGCAAACTTGATCTGGGTATGTTATACAGCTAAACATATGAAAAATTTTGTGGCTCTATTGTCTCTGAGATCGACGCTAACATACAGACATACAGACAGGCAAACGAACTCGGCTGTTGATGCTGATCAAGAATATATATGTACTTACTTTTCTCAACTTGATAATAACCTTTTACCTTTTTAATGGGTACAGAGTACAATAATTAACTTTATAAACAGGATTAGCTTTTCCAAAATGTTCTTTGCCTTTCTATCAGGGCATAATTCCGAAACGAATTTCGTCCAGTTCCGATATTAATTATAATAATATAGAAATTTTTAACTGGGGGAGCAAGAAATTCAACCTCTCCGCCGGTTTCCGTTCTCGATACGGTTTTAAAGCTATCGGGTGAAACGCGCAATTTTTTATTTCGGCTATACCATACTGGTACGTACCGACATAAGTAATAGTTATTTTTAATACTAAAAAACGAAAATTCTGAGATAAATCTAAATCAGTTTTATTCCTTTTTAAAAAAACGAATCAAAATTCAATACAAAATTAATGGTTTTACATTTAAGTAAAATTATATAGCCTTCATATTTCGTATTTTTGCCGTAATTAACATGTAAGATTTAATGATTACATTATATGCTTATAAATATTATATTATGTATTATTAGTTTACGAAATGAACTTCGAATTTTATACGTCCACTATATAGCATTCTTATGATTTTCTTGAAGTGACATATTTGCATTAAATGTGGTTAAGTCCATGCAACTTCTTAGCGGATTCATTATAAATTACGCCAGAGAATAGGGCACGCTTACCTGCGTAGCTGTAACAGAAAGATCGACTTTGTGGAGTATTATTACCAAGAATCCTTTCCTGCAAAATCACACATGCCTCAACTTCGTCGGCGCATTCAGATGAACCAGAATTTGAACAGTGATTGATCAACAAACGACAAAATTTGTGCAAAAATATTATGTAAAAGATCGATACAGGTATTTTTTTGCTCAGGACTTAGCGTTACGTTAGACCTAGGTTCCAAAAATATTGCACATAGAAAAGTATTGTTTTCAAAAGATAATTTCTCCCGTTTTTTTATTTCGTGAAAAATGATTTCGCAAGAGAGAATAAATTTGTAAATATTTCCAATTTGCAGTGTATACAAATGGAATAAAATCGCACAAAACTAGATACAAGATTTTCGGCTTTAAGTTTAGTTGTGTCCGCTTCCGCTGATTCTAATGTACGTACAATTTCGTGAACTGAGTCCCACACTTTCCGGATCAGAAGAAAGTCCTTATCTGCAGCCGCAAAATTGGAGCAAGAGTTGAAAATGTCGTCCGCCAGCAAATATTTTGGTATCCTGTAGGTTGAGCTCCAACGCGTGGGGTAATCGATGGGTGGTTAAATGTTATGACTCCTAAAAAGTTGCAAGAAAATCTGGCATCGTGTAAAGGTCTTTTTATGATTGGATTACAAATGTCTGACTAAAACTACGATGCGCTCTGCAAAGGTAAAAAAAAAACCGAAACCGTACCAGTACCAACGTTTCGGTTTCGTTCCGGTGATATCGGTTCCAATAATAACGGTAAACGGTTTTCGGTTCCCAAAAAAAATTTGTTTCGATTCCGGTTCCGGTACGCGATTTAAAACAGTTTATTTCGGTTAACGGTTCCGTTTCCGGTACCGGTATTACGCCCTGCTTTCTATAGCCAAGAGAAGAATTTGTATACCTTTGGAGAGGGTATTTAAAAGTTGTCCGGATTTTTTTAACGCATAGAATGAAGCAAGTATATATATTCTTGCTCAGCGTGGCAAGCTGACTTGATATAGCCATGTCCGTCTGTTTCTATGCAATCTCCTCCGTCAGTTTTAAATCCACCGTAACCAAACTTTGCACGAAGTCTTTTGTTACAAATACGCTGTACATTTGTGGACAGCTGTATATTTGTGGATCAGAAGTGTGTAGTAGCATATAATATTGTGCAGTAACAAGTGTGGAAGCGATAGCAATGAAAACAAAAAAGTTTTTCTTACTAAAGGCATATACTCAGATAAATTTTTAGTTTGGTACGATATTTCAAAGGGTTAGAAACAATTTCATACAAATAAAATGCCTTTTTAAACGTATTCAGATTTCAAAGCTGTACAAAATTTTTTCTATTCATGTGAATAGTCGTACCAAACTAAAAATTTATCTGAGTATAGGCCTTAGAACTACTTTTTCAACCGATCCTTCCTATGGAATTCATATGCTGTAGTCACCCAATTCGGCGGGTTCCCTTAAATGTGCAGCGTATTTGCACCGAAAGACTTCGTGCAAAGTTTGGTTAAGATAACATTAAGAGTAACGTAGGAGATAGCTAAGAAACAGACGGGCATGGCTATATCAACTCAGTCACGCTGATCAGAATATACATACTTTATGTGGTCGGAGATGCTTCCTTCTTTGCGTTACAAACATCCGGACAATTTCAATATACCCTCTCCAAGGGTATAAAAAGGTGAAAAAAAATAGTCTGTCAATCGGCTGGCACCATCTATCTATGCTGGCGCCATATATATTCCAATAATTATTGGATTATAATCGGTCTAAGGATTGCCATGTTCTACCTATGAATGGCGCGAAAATATTTTTAAAGTTGATTATTATTTTTGGAGAATGTGACTTAAATTTGAATTATAATTTAAAAATGCATCAAACACAAATAAAACAATTGAAAAGTTTTAGAAAATGGAAATCACAATCCTTCTATCTAGATTTTCAAAATGAAAGGACACTCCCCAATGTAACCGTTTGGTAACCGTTCCAAGCATTTGAATTCGAACTGCAGGTAAGAGAGTAAAAAAATTGAATTTAAAAAAACTTGAAAAATAGAAGGTAAGGAAATTAACCAGTAAAAACGTTAGCATTTCAAACTAAAGATGTTGACTTCATTGGTGAAGGGGCCAAAAATATGCAAAGCTACTAGATTAGACGACGACAGTTGAGCGATTTGAAACCACCTGCTTTAAGCCCAGTATATTGAATGCCTACTGTTTCCTTTCCACATGATCTGGTCTTATTCTTGTCACTGCACAAATGGAGTAGTCCAAGTTTAGTTCGCAGTGCAATCGTTTATACGAAAATCTCTAGAGACTTTCAGGACACATCTGATAATATTTTAAACTGATAAAAAAACAAAACATTCTAAGGGGTTACATAGGTAAAATGCCCAAACAGCGATTTTTTGTATCAGACGATCAAACCGGAACCGAAACCGATAAAAACCGGGAACCGAAAATATTTTACATTTTTTAAAAAAACATGGTCGGAATTGCAATTAATCTGAACAGATCGAAAAAACAAATGTGTAACTGCAGTATTTACCTTTGACATTGAAAAAAGTGAGCAGTTGCCTAATAAAATGAGGTGCACAAAAAAAATAATATACTACTTTAAAGTGATACTGCTCCCTCAACAGCAAAAACTACTAGATAATTTTTTTTTATACCACCTGCCAAGTTAAATAATCTGCTCTAGCCAAATGTTTACATTTGACATTTGGTTGAAAAGTACATGAGGATTCACTGATTGGCAATCATCGCACAGCCTAAACGGAAAGAGATACTTAGAAAGCTGAAATTTTAACATGAGTTTCTGTTTGTGGTGTAAGTGCGTACTCAGACGGGGTTTTTTGGAAAATTCCACCCGGAAAAGTTTGAAATGCGTCGGAAAATTTGGTATGGGAAAAATGTTATTTTTCATCCGATTTGACTTGGAAACTTGGTTTGAAAAGCATAGTATGCGAAATAATTCGACACGTGGTTTCCCGATTTCGGAATATCCGCCCCACGGGGAAAATGGCCGGAAAATTCTGTATGCAAAAATCTACTTTTCATCCGATTGGCTTGAAATTCGGTTTGTAAGGATGAAATACGAAATAGTTGAAACGTTATTTTCGAAGTTGGAAAAACAATGACGGTGGAAAATTCCCGGAAAATTCTGCATGAAAAATTCCTATTTTTCATCCGGATTGGCTGAAAACTCGGTTTGTGAGGACAAAGTGAGAATTCATTTGTGTTTTATTATTTTCCGATGTTGGGAAATAACGCCGGGATGTGGGTGGGAGGGATGTGGGTAGTATGCTGATGGGATGTGGGTGGTATGTGGAAGGGAAGTGGAGGGATGTGTAAAGTGAGTGGGAACTGGGGAGAATAGGGTGTAGAGTGAGGATGTGGGAGGGAGTTGGAGAGAAAACCCATCAGCAAAGTTCGATTTCTGAATTTACGGGTGTTATAATATCTAATATTGTTTGGTTCTAGAAGGGGTAGCGAAGCGCGTCGGGTTATTTGCTAGTATGTCTATATACCAGTACGCATGGGAATATAAATACTTATTTATACATATATGTAAGTACTTTCCTTTTTTAGAGAAAATATATTTATATGATACCATATTCACAAACTTC
>JAEIFU010004331.1:0-16374 GCA_018904235.1 Lordiphosa stackelbergi | reverse complement strand
TTTTTTCGCGATTTAATAAGTCTTCAGTCATTTTAATCCTCTTGGTTTTTTTCGCTATTTAATAAGTCTTCAGTCAGTGCACCTATCACAAAGTCTGTAACTAAATTCGTTTTTTATTAATTCGTGTACTTAACTAAAAACCATTTTGTACTTAATTGTACGTAACTAAAATTGTTTAGTACGTGCGAGTGCTGAACACAAAAAAGTTCGGTACTTATTTTTTCGGTCGGTACGTTACGACGCTGTACCGTACTTGCTTTTTTCGGTCGGCGTTACAAATTGGCACCGGTAATTTGTGGTTTCGTACACAGCATGAACGAAAAATGTACCGTACTTTTCTGAGTACGGTACTTTTGTGTACGGTACTTTGTTGTGTATACGAACCCTGTTTGTAAGTACGGTACGGAGTACTCAAAAAGCGCTCGCAAACGAAAGAAGTTTGACGTCAAACGTTTTACGGTGTGTACGTAGAGAAACGAAATGTCGATCCACACGAACATCGAACTCGAATGTCGAACTCTGAATTTGTGGATGGTATGGGCAGCTGTTCGAGCCCTTTTGGGGCACCCGAAGTAAAGCACAATACGGAGAACTCCAAACTGTTTGGCCGCACAAAAAAGTCATTTACTGCGCGTGTAGAACCTAAAACCAATTTAGTGTGCTGAGATAGCCAAATAATGCCAAAAACGCCAACTAAATTATCTGCCTGTGTGAACTTAGCTTAAGCAATGAACTAGGGAATCAAAATGCGGATCTGTCTTTTGGGCTATGTCTGCAGGTGTCTTGCAGGCAAAAGCCACATCCAATATTTTTCATTTTGGGTTTACTTTATCAATTCAGACTTGGTATGTTGTACGGGGTATTTGATTAAAAAATTTCATAACTATATTATATTTTAAAAACAAAACCTAAAATTTTAAAATTTGTCGAATACTGGTATAAAATAAGCTTTCAATAAATCATAAGTAGTACAATGATCAGCTGCTTAGGTGAGAAATTATAAATCAAAATGTGCAAATGAAAGTGGACATAAGTATTTTGACAAGAATTCAAAATTAGCTTATTTTTAGTACAGAGCCTAAAAATGAAATAGTTAGATATCACATTGAATCTGGCTTTAGAAATTACATACCTCTAAGGGATTGACTGACAAATGCAGAAAATGGCATATATTTTTATCATTTTAAAGACCATGTCCAAAACGGTTTTTTACACATTTGCAAGTGTCAAGTTATGGTACTTAGTTTTATCTGTAAATTTGCCAGTATATTCATTTTAATAAGTTATAAGTCCGTGATCGATCTGCAAAGAATGGTTGATTGGTATGAAAATTTTAAATTTTAGTACTGAGCTACTGATTTTCATTCAAATCGGCCATACTTTGCAGATCGATCCCGAACTTATCTTATAAAAATAAATAAAGTTAAAAATACAATTTACAGATTAAACTGAGTACTATAACTTGACAATTACAAATTTAAAAAAAAAGGCCGTTTCTAGGACATAGGAATGTGCTTAAATATGCCATTTTCTGCATTTTTATGTCCATTTTAAAGCTAATCCATTAAAGATATGGGAATTTCTAAAGCCATCTGGATTCAGCGTGAAAAACTTGTCTAGAACCAATCGTTGTTTTAGAATTTTGAGTGTACTGTGCTAAAAATAAACTAATTTTGAATTCTTGTCAAAATACTTATGTCCACTTCCATTTGCACATTTTGATTTATATTTTCTAACCTTATGCAACCGATTGCGTACGGCTAGCTATGTTTTGTAATGAAAGCTTATTTTTTATAAAATTATATTCGACACAAACTTCAAAATTTTAGGATTTTTTGTTTTAAAGATATAATAGAAAAATTATGAAATTTTTTTAGTCAAAATACTTTGTCCACCACTGTAACTGTTTTCAGCAGCAGTTTTTTGATTTAATATTTTTTCAGTGTGACCATATGAGTGCACACATAAAAATACATAATTTGGTTAAGCATGTACATGGTTTTGAAATACATGAGGATGAAGTAGATGACAACGAAATCCATCTAGATGGCTAACCTTGAACATGAGAAAATGAAATACAGCAAATCCACCTAGATTTGCAAAAACAGCAACATGAGAAAACGGCTATTAGAGTTCGACGTTTGAGTTCGATGTTCGTGTGGATCGATGCTTCGTTTTGTCTGGGTTTTTTTTTTTGCGAGCGCCTTTTGAGTACTCCTACTACTCCTTCGTACTAAAATAATTCTTTGCTGGATTTATTTATTTTTGGTCTTTAACATGTTGGAAAATGCATCATAATTTTTTTCTTACAAGAAAAAAATCATAACAATTCAACTGACATGTTGACAAAAAGGGTTGTTCAACTTGTTGTTGGTTGGGGGTTGTTGAGCTTGTTGAAAATTCCTCAACTGAACATCACTGTAGAATTGCGTATTTGCGGGTCGTAGTAGATCTTACGAAATGTATTGGTGTGCCTCTATCTGTAGGGTGTGGCGTGTATTTTCCTCTCCCCATCCATCTTGGTGGACCGCTTGCCACAGTTTGCTCTCCAATTAGCAACATAGCCAGTGCAAGTGCAAAAATCTAAAAATGAGATTAGTTACTTTTTGTATTTCGTGATTTCGAACTACTTACAACTTTGGTGATCCAATTCATGATTGCCAACTTTCAGCAAAGATTCCACTTTATATACCCAAAGCAATTATAAATGGTTATTATTTGTGACCAATCTAATTAAGAGTTGGAATTGTTTCGTTGACATTATTATGTCTAAAATTTGTTCTAGAAAATAATTGTTTTGCCTGATAAGGTCAGGGGTTACGATTTGGTCGGAACAGGCAGAAAATAAACATTGCACAACCAGATCAACAACAAATACTAATACTTCATTGCATTTTGTTGGGGTTCTTTTCATATCATTTTAGACATTTATTTAGCTTAGATTAGACACAGAGATTAGGGGAAGATTCTGACACACAAACAACATTAACAATCAACTTAACAGAAAAATATCTAATCAAATATCTAGAAGGCTTTGAATTATGAATGCTAATTTTTGGCTCCTAAATACACAGACAAAAATATCCGTTCGAACTGTAACGAAATCGTGAACTACTGTTGACGATAGTCTACTAAGTACTTGTATCCGATTTTCATAAATAACACACGATGTACAAAACATCGAGATCTCTTCTTATTCTTGATTGACCCGATGCATGCATCACAACCGTTCGACGGTCTCGGCCGCTGCCAACAAAGTCCGCCAGTCGCTTCTGCTCCGTGCGAGCTGGGACCAATTGGTCACACCAAGCTTGGCAATGTCTGCCCGCTCCTGTTTATCCCATCTTAGTCGGGGTCTCCCCCGCCTGCCTCTTCCTCCGTAGTCAGCCGCCTTCGAATAATAAGCTTTCCTTACTGGAGCTTCTTCGTCCATCCTGGTGACATGTCCCAACCAGCGCAGCCGCTGTTGCTTTATGCGCTTGACCAGACAGGTGTCCCCATAGAGCTCATACAGTTCGTCATTATTTCGAATGCGGAAAACATCGCCAACTTTTAAAGGTCCATAAATCCTCCGAAGAATCTTTCGTTCAAACACGCCAATCGCCGCTTCATCCGCTGCTGTCATTGTCCATGCTTCTGCGCCGTATTGCAGGACTGGGATGATAAGCGACTTGTATAGGGCTAATTTTGTTCTTCGCTTGAGGTCTCTGCTCTTGAGCTCTCTACTTAGCCCGTAGAAGCATCGGTTTGCAAGAGTGATCCTTCGTCGGATTTCCAGACTGATGTTGTTGTCGCTGGTTATCGTCGTTCCGAGGTAAACAAAATCCTCTACAACTTTAAAGTTGTATTCTCCCATTGTAACAAATTGTCCAAGACGCAAGGATTTTTTGTCCGCGGATACAAGGTATTTCGTCTTGTCCTTATTTACCGCTAAAAGACTTAAATTGCGCAAATATATTTACAGTTTTCGTTGTAAAATAATTTTCTTTAGCGCGCTTAGCCGTTTCGTTCATTTGTTTTAGTCCTGCTTTTTGTTCCGTTTTAAATTCGAATAGCTTGTCAAATTCATGGAATTTCATGGGGAAATGCGGGCCTACAAGATATCATGGGTCATGTGTCGAACAGTGTGATGGCAGCCTTATTTGTCGGCGTTTATTTTAAAAATCAAAAATAACAGTTATTTTGCAGCTGACCTGCAATATTTGCCATGTCAAGCTATCGGGACATACTTTGAGTCCTAGTCGAATGACTATTACACATATCTGAACTAAGAACAAATTTTAGCTTATATGCAACACTACGATTCGATTTTGAACTAATTCCAAATTAATACCTTGTTTTTGTGTGAGTGTGGGTCTGGGAAATACTAAGGGCACGCGCACACATGCGGCTGAAAGATGAACTGACGGCTGAGCATGCAGATTTAATGCGCCAATAAGCATGCTTAATGGATTTCGCAAAGCTGGGCTTACAACTAAATTCTAAAGACTTATTTCTCCCGATCAGGCTTAAGTTCTGCCGCACACATGCGTGTGCGCGGTCGCCCTTACAGTTTAAAACGCTCTGTGACAACTAGTTGGAGGTTAGTTCATTAGTTCAAAGTTAATATACAGCCATGATCCCATTTTCACTTTCGCAAAACTTTTGCGATTACAAACCGGCGTTAATACTGAAAACGACAAAATTTTTGTCTCAAAAACAAATTTTCCAACCGATCAAAAGAAGACTCTGTGCCAAATTTCAGCTCGAAAGCTTTAAAAGTGAGGGTTAGTACCTGGCGTAGAAAAAGAGAGACGGACGGCCAAAGCTCGACGAGATGCTTCCTTCTGTGAGCTACAAACATTTGAACAATTTTAATATACTATTGGTGTTCCTGAAAGAGATTTGGATTTGATTTACATTTCGTGAAAGCAAATCTAAGTCATGTGACGGAGCGACCCATTTTGAGTGCTAAATTGATTTAGAATTCGTTAACAGTGTGCCGAAAGATCGTGTGAAAATTTATTCTAATCTTCTTAAATTTTGTTTTTATGTTGACTGAATATGTAGATTTATTTATTATTTATTTCATATTTGTATTTTATAATGGTGAATTAAAGTCATTTATGCAATTTGGCAAGTTTAAAAAGAAGAGGCTGGATAGGATTTATGACGTACAACATTCTAGGAGAAGTGTGCAGATATGGAATCCGAACATCATTGATTAAGTCAAGCACAAGCTCTTAAAACTGTTCTGTTCTCTGTTTCTTTCAAACAGATTCATATGCTTTCTAAAATGCATTAAATAAATCATTATTTTAATATCAAAACTTGAATTGCAGAAACTTGCAACGTTCTACATGTCGAAATACCCGCAGAGTTTATTTAGTAAAAGAGAATGGTCACACTTTTAAGCAAATCTTATAGGATAACAATTTGGCTAAATAGCCATGAATGCAGATTCTGCAGAACTTAAAATCAAATATCGTCGAGAAGTTCACCAATTTGACCAATTTGACCAATTTAGCCAAATTAGCCATTACTTTCTCATTTTTCTGGGCACACTGGAAATTTTGTATGTGGCAGCTGAGAAGAGCTGTTCGACGAAATTGAAATCACTTTTAAAGTTCAAATTAAAACCGCTTGCCTTTATACATATTATATGTAAAGTTTGACAAATGTGCCTGGCTACTGAATCGAAATTCTTGTGAATTCACATTTAAATTCTACAAAATTAGTTCCAAAATCAATGGATTATACGATCATCTCTACAGAGCTCTGGGACACCCACCGAGACAGCAAGCAAATCCGCTAAGCTGGCATCACTGATCACGCCATAATAAGCTTGTACATCGATATGCTGACATCGGCTGGGGATGGATGCTCATTATGTTTGCTCATTGGTTTGACTGTTCTGCTGCCTCATAGCTAATCTTCACTGCCAGCGTTTTTAAGTGATTATTTTGAAGTGACCTCATCTTATCTGCCAGGTTGCCGGCAAAGCATTCGTGAACAAACGGTATGAAGTATACTCTTCCAGTGTTTGAATCGCTAGCACTCAAAACCTAAGAAAAGCAAAGGTTTTCATTCAAAATAATACAATTAGTTCTTCTTTTGATTTACGTTTACAATATATCGTTTGGCATTGCCTAATAAAAGGGTAAAAAAAGTTATAATTGGTCGAGATTTCAAAAAAAATATCACTAAATTCATTTTTTTTATGTGTTGTTATTATAAATGGTTTTTTTCGAAAATCAAAATAGAATGACTCATGGCAGGCATAAAATTTTAGAATGTTATCACAAGACCAAATGGTGATTTCCTATACTTGTGTACGTGCGATGTTTAAATAAATAAGCCGAAAGTGCCTCAGTTATTAATAATATAAAGCTTGAATTGACGGGCAGTGCCGCTATCATATCTAACATATCTCAAAGCATGCCTGATAAAATCATCTTTTATGACAACTATATCATTTTCAGTTGAAATCAGGGACTGCAAATAACAGTTATGGAAAAAAAAATGATCAAACATTTTTTAAACTAAAGGACCTATATGACCAGGGGAGGCACCAGTATTCATTTTTTTGAGTCAGCCATTAAAAGTCGGCATCAATTTATATTATATATCCAGTTTATATCGAAAAA
This sequence comes from Lordiphosa stackelbergi, assembly GCA_018904235.1. Taxonomy (NCBI): domain Eukaryota; kingdom Metazoa; phylum Arthropoda; class Insecta; order Diptera; family Drosophilidae; genus Lordiphosa; species Lordiphosa stackelbergi. Next base: position 9,748 of record JAEIFU010004331.1, on the reverse strand, counting down.
ATTATTTTTATACCCTTGCAAAGGGTATTATAATTTTGCCCAGCAGTTTGCAACGCATAGAAATATTAATTTCCGACCCTTTAAACTATATATATTCTTGATCAGGGTGACGAGCTGAGTCGATTGAGCTTTGTCCGTCCGTCTGTCTGTCTGTTTCTACGCAAACTAGTCTCTCAGTTTTAAAGCTATCGAGCTGAAACTTTGCACAGAGTCTTCGTTTTACTGCACGCTGCTAATATGTCGGAACCGACCGGATCGGATGACTATATCTTATAGCTGCCATAGGAACTATCGGTCGAAAAGTGGCGTTGTTAAACTCTGATGTATTAAAACATTTGCAAGGGTATAAAAATTTCGGCAAAGACGAAGTTAGCTTGGCCTTCTCGTTAATTTTCATATAACCATTTTTGGTAATGCTCAAACAATTTTTATTCTTAAGCATAGTACTCAGACAAACTAAATCGTCCGCTAGCGGAATTGACAACTTATTCCGATGGGTGGGCCAGCGTACGGTGCAGTGTGACTGTTCAACGCCAAAACACCACCCTTCATCAAAATACCACTAAATGTGAAACGGTCATACTGAGCTGATTTGCTTGCATTTGAATTAATAGTTAATAGTTAGTTTGAATAGTTAATTGTTTTTGCAAATATTTAGGGATTTTTGGAGAATATATGGAATGCAGAAGTCATGGGCAATGCAAAATATTACCATTGGTTTCAAATTATGCCAATCGACGATTATGGTCGAGCTTTTGCTGCAGACATTCCGACGGGTGGGTGTCGGAAAAATTACAAACAATTTTTTCTGCTACCACCCCATCGGAATTGAATCAGCTGTTTGTACCTGTCAAGTGAGCGGCACTAAGAGATTTCCGATAGGTATGAACGGAAATTTTAGTTTGTCTGAGTTCGACCCAGCGTAGGAGGCCTGTCGAAATTTTAAATCGATTTAGTTTGTCTGAGTACTATGCTTTAAAAATTAATAATAAGAGTTATAAAAGAATTTTTATTAAGCACTTGCTTAGTTTTTATATGGACGCCGAAAAATTTAGAGCTTGTTGTAGCAACCTTTTGCTGACGTCACTGGACAGCCTTCGTGATTAGCGATTTTTCCACCATTACAAATATTAAAGACTAGCTTACATTAAATTTGGTTAGTAATTTCTGTAATTCAAGTCTACCCTTTTCTTTTTATTATACCAATAAAAATTAAACAAAAAACCATCCCCCCATTACAGGACTCGATCTTTTTTCTCTACAACTATGTGCTAGCACCAGTACCGCAGTGTTGATAATGACTAGTTGACAAAAGTCACGTCAAGTTACTACATTTAACAAGACCTAAGTTTTTTGGCGTTCATAATAAAAACTAAGCAAGCGCACAGTTTTTCTTAGGCTTTCTTACGTGAGAAATAAACGCGAAATTTGTTCCTTTGGCATGCTTCTAGGTCCGTCTAGACGTGTATATACATACATAGTGACCCATAGTTCACATATATGTAAAAATATTTGTAACTGGGCGCTTGGTTAAAAAGCAATTTCAGTTTAATATTTTTAAACTCTGTACCGAAGGTACATAGAGTATGTTAAGTTTGTGCAAAAGTATGTAACAGGGAGAAGGAATCACTTCCGACCCTATAAAGTATATATATTCTTGATCAGCATCAACAGCCGAGTCGATATAGCCATGTCCGTCTGTCCGTCTGTCCGTCCGTATGAACAAACAGATCTCAGAGATGGTAAGAGATAGAGGTTTGATATGTATGGGACAAATGTTTCTTATACTTGCAGGCAGATCAAGTTTATTTTCAATTTTTGCCACGCCCCCTCCCGCCCCCGCAATTTTGAAAATACGTCATATCTCCCACAGTTTTGTAGATAAATGATTTGTACCTTCTAGAGATAGTTAATCATTAGCAATATGTATCAATTTGCCGAAGAAATGATAAAGATCGGATGAGCGGTTCTCAAGTTATGATCCAATAAGTGAATTACCCCCCGCCACACCCTCCCACCCACACACAACCAACGCACAATCTTGGAGAGAGAGATAGAGAAATAGAGAGAAATAGAGAGAGAGAGAGGGGGAGAGAGAGAAACTTTGAGATGAGCGCAGCAGCAGCTCTGCATTTATCTCCTACTCTAGGTACGGAGTATAAATATAGTCGGGCTCAAGGTATATGAAAACAAGGTAGTCGCACTCGCTCTCTTGCTACTTCTTATTTCAGTGTCAATCAAGAAAATTTCGTGCGCAGAGATGCGTCGCTCTCAACTGCTGCCAACAGACTGACATTTAAGAAGGAAGCAAAGAGAGCGAGAGAGCGAGCGAGACTACCTTTTTGAGTATACCTTGGTCGGGCTTGACCGACTTTCTCACTTGTTTTTTATTTCTATAATAACAAGTGAGAAAGTCGGTCAAGCCCGACTATAATATACTCTGTACCTCTCTCTCCCTCTCTCTCTCTCTCTAAGATTGTGCGGCGTTGGTTGTGAAAGGGGTGGTGGTGGGTGGCGGGGGTGGCCGGGAGTGATTCAGATTCACTTATTTGCTCATAACTTGAGAACCGCTCGTCCGATCTTTATCATTTCTTTGGCAAATCGATACATATTCCTAATGACTAATTATCTCTAGAAGGTACAAATCATCTATCTACAAAACTGTGGGAGATATGACGTTTTTTCAAAATTGTGGGGGCGGGAGGGGGCGTGGCAAAAATTGAAAATAAACTTGATCTGCCTGCAAGTATAAGAAGCATTTGTCCCATACATGTCAAACCTCTATCTCTTACCATCTCTGAGATCTGTTTGTTCATACGGACGGACAGACGAACAGACAGACGGACAGACGGACATGGCTATATCGACTCGGCTGTTGATGCTGATCAAGAATATATATACTTTATAGGGTCGGAAATGATTCCTTCTCCCTGTTACATACTTTTGCACAAACTTAATATACTCTATGTACCTTCGGTACAGAGTATAAAAAGCTTAGTTAATAATTAAGTCATTTTGAACCCTGCTTCATTCCAGTTTATTTGACTGTATAATTTTGTACAGTTGAGGGACGAACAATAAAAGGAAATATACTGATTGAACGACCATCGTCAAAATTATTGATTTGGATTAACTAATTAAATATCATAGAATGTTGTGTGAGTATTACGTGACATAAACCAGACATCGCTTACATTGTGATTTCTCTGTGCAGCTCGGTCTTACCCTGGTCCTGAAACTCCCCGTGAATTAAAAAAAAGAAAGCTAAACTTAAAGCTTAAAAAACTTAAGCCCCTTTACAAGTTTTATTTGAAGAATGAAATTGCATATACTGAGGATCACATTCCGGTGCAGAAGTTGCATCTATTTGGTATGCCTATGGAGGTAAGTCAACTTATTTTAATATCTGTTTCATATTTGGGACAATCGAGCATTCGTCTTTATCTTTCAGTTGACTCAAGATGCGTTACTTGATTATTTTAATCGAAACTATGGTCAGGTGTTGGGCATAGAAAGAATTGAGCATTCTCTAAGAGCTGATGAAGAACAGCAATATCTGCCCACTTGGAACGCATTTACTTTGTTTGCCGATGCACGCGATGCAGCCAAGTAGGTGTCATGTGATTTTGTATTCATTTTCAAGTATAGAGAAAATACTGACAATCTCTTCTCCCATCTGATTTATCCGTTTGCAGAGTCCTGCAAAGCTCGGAGCACTTGATCAGTAGCTTTAAGTTTCATGTGCAAGCCTGTTATAGTTGGCTTCAACCAGTTGCCGATGAAGAGTCCAATGAATTGGAGTTTTCCGCATCCCCACCCATTCTGCAACTGAACGATGATTGCCTGGAGTATGTGTTCCAGTATCTGCCACTTGCTGATCAGATCCGTATGGCACGAACTTGCACTCGTTTCCGAAACATTTATCAAAGTGTTTGCGGCCAGACAGCACAAGTCAGTTTGGGATTGTGATACCAAAGACCTGACTTTGTGGGAAACGCGGGATTTTTGTCAACTGTCCGGCCATCATGTTGAAAGTTTAACATTTTATCGATCTGGAAATGATAATTTTGAGCGCTGCTTCTATGCTGGCCTTCATTTTCCCAATCTGAAAGAGTTGGATGTGGATGATTTTGAGTTGAAGGTACACAAATTACAACCAATATTGCTGGGAACGATCAAGTTGAAGCAGTTAACGCTCAATAACTCTGCCTAAGAACCGACCGGCTGGAGTTGGCGCAGCTTAAGGAACTTAAGAGGTTGGAGATTTCTGAATGGAATACGGAAAGTCTTAGTCTGCCCAACTCTATCGAATCGTTGGCAATCCACAAATGGCGTGAGATTAGTTGTCTTCCAAGTATTTTGAAGGGCCACACTCAAATTAAGAAGCTTGAAGTTTACGAATCAGCGAACGTTTTTATGGAAATGGCCAGATCGCAGGCTTTTGCTTCCGTGGAAGTACTTAAAATAAGTAACTGTGATTTTTTATGAAGTATTTAATTGCTCAGTTACCTAAACTTAAAAAATTATGCCTCGACTTCAGTGATATAGACAATGATTTTTTTTCCGAGCTTATCAAGGAATCTCCTCACCAGCTAGATCATTTAGAGATTTTGCCTGCCAAACTAATCGACAAAAACTATATTCTACAGATTACGAATCTAATTGGACTGCAAACACTTGTCCTGTATCATCCAAAAGAAATAGATGACGAAGTCATATGGGCATTTGGCAAACTTACCGAGCTTAAGCGCTTCGGACTAGACTGCAGCGGTATTACCGATAGTTCTTTGCTACAATTGCTGATCAACTGCCCCAAGTTAAGCATACTGACAATAAAGAAGTGCCGAAACATCAGCGAAAACCTGGTGGACAGCATCATCAGGCTGTTGCGAAGGGACATTCAAAGCGGGAAAAACCAACGAGATTTGCCATTTAAGCTAACATTGAACGATTTTGATTCAGGTTCAAGAAATATTTGTCAAACTGATCCCGATATTGCTGAAGTTTTGCTAATTGAACTTGGGTGTTTGGGTGATTGGTTCAACGAAGAGTTTATATTTTAAGAATTAAGGCATAAATATTTCATTAAGTATAGAAGAAACCAGTAAACTAATCACATTTAAGTTAAGTTCACTAAAGTGTTCTGCTCAGAAAGAGAGCAAGCGTGCATGTTATTTTCTGTTATGTTAGTGAGCAGACCGCAAAGGGGAAAACGATCAACAGTTATTGGTGAGCTCTGCATTTAACTATTTAACCCTCCTTCGAGTGTTCTGTAATTATTTAAATAAAGATCAAGATATTCAAGAAATTCTGTTTTTAGTATTTGGTTGTACAATTCATTATAAAAAATAGAAAATTATAAATTTGTGAAAAAAGGTATCGGGATCCAAAGTAGGCACTTTCCAAAAATAGATGTGTCGATGGTACCCACGTTTCCGGGAGTTACAATTATCAGAATGCAAAACGGAAGATGGAAGTTGGAAAGTATTTAATGCCATTATCGTCCGTAGCCGAATTGTGAAAATAAAATTGAATTTTAAAAAATGGCAGTACAGTGTAAAAAAAAATTGTAAAAACTTTTTTTCTCAAAGATTGAGTTAGGTACGATAACCACGTTAATTCGGCGTCGATTAATCCCTACATCATCAAAATCGGTTCTGTAGAACTTAAATAAAACGCATATATGGTGCGAGTGACTAGCTCCTCTTCTAGAAGCTGAATGTTTATTAAAGTATTGGTTTTTCCCTTTTATACAATTTTTTGGTTTTACCCCAAGCAGAGAAACGTCTTATTACTAACAGATGTGTCCCTTCTTGGGGGTTGCTTATTTTTTAGGTTCTATTTTTGTGCGCCTCGGCTTGAAGTGACCGCAGGTAGCGGTCTTCTAATGCACTGTTCAAATATCTTTGAACATATTGCAGAGGGCAAACAAAATTGTACTTTTACTTTACATGTACTGTTTAATTATCTTTGAACATAAATGTTGCAGAGGGCAAACAAATTGTATTTTTACATATTTTTTCTCTTCGACAGTGGACTGTATTTTAAATGTGAATATTTCCATAAAGGATTTGAATTTTCTTGCTCAGATGTTAACAATTCGAATAAATATTATTTAGAATTTCTTTAGTTTTTATTTTTAATTTACAAAAAAATATGTTTTGTTCAGCCAATTCCAATAATGCCATGTTTATTTAAAACATCTTGCGCCGGCAAAAAACATTTTTGTGAACTTTTTATATTTTGAATGATTTTTATATGAATTTTGCGTTTAGAATATTTAAATTTTATGCAACAGCGAAAATCCGCCTTTTGTTGCAGCGGTGCCACACGGGCACTCTACTTTTTATTTCAATAAATTTTTCTTTAATTTAATCTGCTTCTACTGCGACAACTTCTTCTTAACGGCCGCATGGTATGGTGGTGGTGTCAGCCCAGGCGTTTTCATCTGAGTCCCGCCTGGACAGCGCCTCTCCATTTTTCGGGATTCGTACCCGTTGCTCCTCCTTCTCTTCCTTCCTTCTTCCTGATTAAAAGGCACATTTGCCTCAGTTTGTAGTCCTCCTCACGCTGGGCAGTCCCCAACGCTTGGCAGGCCACTTTTTTTGCGAATTTATCGCCGTTTTCCCCCTCACGCAGGGCCAATCCCTAACGTTTGGCAGGCTACTGTGACGCAGAAGAATCCTTCTCACGACCTTAGGTTTTCCGCGGAATACCTTTCTCCCCCTTCCGATCACCGCCTCAGGCTATCCTTACATTTGAATGCCTTTTTTCCGACCTGAGCAAATGCCATTCAATTTAGCAAGTTTGCCTTTACAGAGACGAAGGACAAATGATCACTAAAACGCAAATACGCTTGCGAGTGATCCGCTCCACATCACGAAGCTGAATCTTACGCATGTACAGGGTTGCCCATATTCGACGGACCCATCTGGCAACGCCATAACTTTTGACAGAGATGTCAGATCGCTTAATGACATACCGCGTTTGAAGCGTCAGTCCAAGCAGATTTTTACCATGGAACAATACACGCCACGCGAGCGCTCTGAAATAGTTGAAATTTACATTCAACAGAACAAGTCAATTGTGAAAACTCAACGTGCTTTTAAAAAATTAAAAATTAAGCACATTTCACATTGAATGGGACCGTAAATAAGCAAAATTGCCGTATTTACGCCACTGAAAATCCTCAGGAGATTCAAGAAGTGCCTCTTCATGACGAAAAAGTCACAGTTTGGTGCGGCGTTAGTGCGAAAACGGTCATTGGGCCGTTTTTCTTCCAAAATGAAAATGGCCATGCTGTTACCATCAACCAGGAGCGTTATCGCGACATGATGACCAATTTTGTGATGCCAATTATTCGTCGAAAGCGTATGAGGCAGTTCTGGTTTCAACAAGACGGCGCTCCACCGCACACAAGTCGCATAACAATCGATTTTCTGAAGAAATTGTTTCCGGGCCGTTTGATGTCGAAAAGTGGTGATTTGGACTGGCCACCGCGTTCGCCCGATTTGACGCCGCCTGACTTCTTCTTGTGAGGATATTTGAAGTCAAAGGTTTACGTTAACAAGCCAAGGACCGTAGAAGAGCTCAAGGACAACATTCGTGAAGAAATAGCCGCTATTCCGGCCGAAATGTTGGCGAAATCGATGGAAAATGCTGCAAAAAGGGCACAATACGCCATCAACGCCAGAGGCGGCCATTTGAGAGATATCATATTCAAAAATTGATGTAAACAAATCTACTTGGAACAAATTAAATGATTAAGATTGCCAACCGCCAAATTTTTATTTTTTTCTTTGATTTTTAAAAAAAAAAACATGGGTCCGTCGAATATGGGCAAATCTGTATGGTGCGTGTGACTCCGCTTCCAGAAGCTGAATGTTTATTAAAGTATTGGTTTTTCCCTTTTATACAATTTTTTGGTTTTACCCCAAGCAGAGAAACGTCTTATTACTAACAGATGTGTCCCTTCTTGGGGGTTGCTTATTTTTTAGGTTCTATTTTTGTGCGCCTCGGCTTGAAGCGACCGCAGGTAGCGGTCTTCTAATGCACTGTTCAAATATCTTTGAACAGAACTTGAGAAAACGTGCGCACCATTTTGAAACACGTGGTTTCGAGAAAAAAGCGATCAATTTTCTGGTACACAACAAAAAGTAAACATTGATTTTTTGATGCCATATTTACACATGCTAATCAGCAATTCCAGCTCCATATACTGGTCCTTCCTCCTGCTCAAAAAAGCGTTCATTAGCGGCTCTCCGGGCAGTACGCCCCTCTTTCGATGATGAGGCCATTTCGACATCCGAACGTCTGCATTGAAATGCATCGCGTTTTATAGCATATTTATGTGATTGTGGGCAAATTGTGACATCCATTAGAGGGTCATTACTTTTAAGATATAAATGAAACCTTTGTTGAAAATGCATGTAGCAAAGCATGCAAATTAGAAATTTCAACGGTGTGTGCACCGCAGTGATAAATAAGGAATTAAAAGACTCACTTTTATTTTGAGTTTCTCCTCCGGTCCATCTATGCAGCAAGTCGTCAGCCGATAAAGCCTCATAAATGGGTTTTATAGCCTCCAGTACATTATTATTGAGTCGTGAGTATGTATGATGAAAGGAGTCAAGTGTCTGTCATAGATTTCTGATACGCACACCAGCTAGATGGACCAGGCGGGCAGTAATTTGCCAAGTATAAAAAGGAAAAGGCTGGATGGAATTGTGTTAGATTTGTGTACGTACAACATTTTAGGAGAACTGTGCAGAAATGGAATCCGAACATCATTGATTTAGTCAAGCACAAGCTCTTAAAACAGTTCTGTTCTTCCATTCCTTGAAACAGACTCGTATGCTTTCTAAAATGCATTAAATAAATCATTATTTAAATACTAAAATTTGAATTGCAGAAACTTGAAACGTTTTTCATCGATGAGAACGGTCACACTTTTAAGCAAATCTTATCGGATACCATTTTGGCTAAACAGCCATGAATGCAGATTCTGCAGAACTTAAAACAAAAACTATGATTCCAGTGACTAATAGTTTCATAGTTTGAATACAATAACCAAAAAATACTTCAAAATAATAGATTTTGCACGAAAATACACGAAATTTCATTTTTACATGATAAATGCTAATTAGTAGGCCTCGGATTTTGCATATTTCCATAATTTTCATGTCAAGAATTGGCACGAAACTTTTTATTTTAGACCTTTACTAATCGTTCAAATATAACAAATTTTAATGCATATCGAAAAATATGCAAAATATATGCAAAAGATATGCAATAATTTATGCTATAAATATGCAAAATATATCAAAATATGCAAAATATATGCAAAATATGCAAACATATGCAAAATATATGCTAAATATAAATAAACGAATTTCGCTGAAAAACTAAAATTCCACTCATTAAATAATAAGGTGCAAGAATATCTTAAGAATTTGATTGTTGGAACATTGAGCGAAAATTAATCTTCGTGCTCACTTGTCGTGTAAACAGTTGGAAGAAGTAAATAATGCAAATGTTTCTCGATCCAAAGTGAACGACAGCATTCGAATTCTGTGGCCACACGGAAAGGAGTCAAAAAGTATTGGTGCTCTTCACGGATGCTGCTGGTAAAAATAGAAAAGTTTTTTAACCGAATCTCATACACAAAACTTGTTTGGCCCACGCTAACTCGTTCATATAATGTCTAAAATAAAAATGCATAATAGTTGCTCAGAGTACAACGCAACAA
>JAEIFU010004330.1:0-16389 GCA_018904235.1 Lordiphosa stackelbergi | reverse complement strand
GGACAGCGAACACTTCTGCTGCTAGGTTTGAATAAGTCCTTAAAATAGCTATATAGCCTATCAGGTCAGGTCTCACTCAGGCCTATTGTGAAACCATAAATATTCCCTATTAACCCCAAGGGCATTAATCCTCAAGCTTTAAAATAATGACTGAAAAATTAACATATAAATAAAAATGTGAACTTTTTAAAGCCAAACCTTTGATCTCAATTTTCGGCCTGAAGCCTTTTTCACTGACTTGGAAATATTAGCTGAACAGCTGCGCAGTCGACACTATTAGTCAGCTGTTCACTTTCATTTACGCTCTCTGTGTTCGTTTCGACAACGTTCGTCTCGCTCTAACTAACGTCTTTTCCTACACGGTCTATCATTTGTGTGAAGTATCTCATCACCAAATACTCAGAGGGAAATATCTTGCTCAGAAAAAGAGTTGCCGTCTACTCATAACGAGAAAGAAAATTAAGGAAAATTTAATGAAGGCAAATGTTCTAATTGTTTTTGATGAAAGTTCAACTTGATTGGAGCAAAATTTTTCTCGAAGGGGAGAATATTGTACTACAAATTAGCGAAACCGTTGAAGCATTGTTTTAGGGAGCGTTTGCGCTCATCTTGTGCCCAATGTTCTTCGATTTTTTCCTGTGTGTATCCGTTTCCGACTATCGCTTTACATCCGCGATTGTCAACGAGAGTGAGGACAAAAAGTTAGAGTGTATTGGTGTTGGATAATAAAGCGCCGTGAAACAGCTTCGAATGCTTTTCAATAAATCACATCTTCTTTCAAATAAAATGGATCTGTTTAATCTTCAAGGTCAAGGCGATTCTTGTTAAAATAAATTTCAAATGCTGGGTTGGTAAACTTTACTTATGTTTTTCTTTCTTCTCGAAATCGCAATATGAATTGGATTTCTAAAAAGCATCCTTGATTCTCAATTCAAGCGAATCTGTACTATAAAATACTTTTTTTCGGTCCGATAATATTGAGAAATTGACTTAAATGATTGTTTTACCTTTTCTTTGTTTGGTTCGGGAGCTAAAATATTTGAAAGGTTAGGTTCATGGTCCTGTTCGACGGACCCGATAAAACCCAAACCGAACCGGTTACTTGGGGTTCGCTTCAGGACGGGTTTACAGCCTTGGTTAGGTTAGGTTGGTAGTTCTTAGTGAATCATTGCACAGTGGTCAGAAAGCCCGAAAATTTGGCATAAAATCCAAAATTGAGATATCGGATTCAAGCTTTGTGCAGATAATGCTTAGACTAAGCCCTAATTTCGTAAAAAGTTTTAGACCGATCGGAACACGCCCATTTTAAGTAAAGGGTGATTTTTTATCAATTTTTTTTTTTTTGGCAACACTGTTTTTGCCAAGTCAGCTATTTTCGTGCCACATGTTTCAGTCAAACATGTTCAGTTTGGTCTATAATTTAAACATGAATCGACTTACAAATCGATTCGATTATTCGGAATTTTGTGACAAATTTACGCACCAAATTTACATTATTCGACATTAAACCACCAACATGCATTCGTATCATTCGTATCGTGGGCCGCACAGTTTTGTAGACCGTGAATTATCCATTCGGCGCCGTTCGCAGCAATTGGGCTTGGGGATTCCACTACGTGGAAAATTATGCTGATGGATTTGGTTATAAAACCTTTAAAAATACAGCTGGTGGGCTTACTTTTTTGTGAATGGTTTCTGTATCGGGAAAATTGTGTTTACCGACGAAGCACATTTCTGCTCGAAGGGATACGTGAACAAGCAAAATTGTTGTATTTGGAGTGAAGAGCAGCCACAAGCATTGCAAGAACTGCCAATGCATCCCATAAAATGCACTGTTTGGTGTGGATTGTGGACCAATGGCACATTGCCGTACTTTTTTAAAATAACGAAGGCAGGAATGTTACTGTGAGTGGAGAGCATCATCGTGCGATGATTACAAACATTTTTTCGCCCAATATGGAAGAGCTAGACTTGACTGATATGTGGTTTCAAGAAGACGGTGCCACATGCCACAAAGCACGCGAAACAGTGGCCCCATTGAGAGGCGAGTTCAGTGTACAGTTTATTTCATGTTTGGGGGTCGGTCGGATAAATTGACTAAATTGTGCGATATAACGCCTATGTACTACTTTTATGGGGCTATGTTAAAGTTTATGTCTATAGCGTCAAAGCCGCAACAGTTGATGTCAGGGCTGCAAACTGGTTCGGAGTTGAACCGCTCCGGAGTCTGAGACTCCGTGATTTTTAAGAAGTCCGAACCGAACCCAAACCGGAGCAGGTTAATTTTTATCAGCTCGAAGCTGAACCTGGAACCGGAGCAAAAATAGTCAAAATGGGTTCGGTTCAAAAATTATAAAATTTTTTATAGGCGCTTTTAATTGTTAACTTTGCCATTTTCCAGTATATCTGAATGCACACTAAGAAAAAAAGTGTGGCATGAATTATAAGTACTCGCCTTTTTTCAATTTACCCTGATATTTAGAAAAATTGTCCAATAAACCGAAAGTTTTACAGAACTTAGGAATGTATGACATAAAAAGTTTTCACCCAGCACGTCAGGGTTACTATATATTTGCTAAACGTGTGTTACGAGAGTTTTGTTTACATTTGTGAATCGTGTAACCACATTAGGTAACCTTTTCTAATGTAATTTGTTTTTACAAAAATCCATTTTTCCCAAGTTTTTTGATTTGAGTTTAACGACCAAATAAACATATGGAAAGTTTGCTATCTTCTCTGTTGCAAAAGATTGTAAACTTTCTAGTCACTTTTTAAAACTTGTTCAAAATTTTTCCCTTTGGATTTAAAGTAAAAATAACCCTTAAAGTAACTATTACTGAGCTCAAAATTTTACTCCGAATATCAAGACTCAGAACTTCCAAATATGTACGAAATCTTAAAGGTTTTCAATTATCATACATTTTTTTTAGTCAGCGAAAACAAAATAAGCTTGAACCCCGGTTCGAAAATGAACTTAGGTTTCATCGAGCTTCTGAACCCGCACCGTGAACCCGAATCCAAAAGTTTCAAGGTATTGAACCCCGGAGTGAACCCCTCCCGATTTTTAGGAGGTTTGCAGCCCTGGTTGATGTACTGGAAACCAATATGGAAGAATTTATTCGGGGTAAATTTAAATGAAATCATTTTTTAACATTAATTTATGGACTCAAATAAAGATTTTTCTGAATTTTGTGTATTTTTTTAAATCAAATCCAAAAGCTGCTAAAAAAAGGAAAAAGAGAGAGCTTGCTCTGGCATTTCAATAAGCCGACTCTCTCTCAACTGCATTATGCGTTTGCTGAGTTCTGTTCGCTGATTCAATTTACACTAACATGTTCGATCAGCCGACTCGCATTCAACCGCACGATGCGTTTGCCGGTATGACGCTGAGTTTATTCAACGCTGAGTTTTGTTCATTGATTAAATGTGATCAACAAGTATTCTTTTTTTTCCTATAAACCAAAATAAGTATGCACTTCTTATAAAATTCTATGAATTTGACAAGCTATTCAAATTTAAAACATAACAAAAAGCACGACTACTAGAATATCATGTCTCATGTGTCGAACAGTGTAGGGCAGCCTAAAAATTTATTAAAATGTTTTATTCAATCCGATAAGAACCGTTTCGGTCTAGGGTTTGTGTAGTACACGAACCGAACCGCAAACCCAAACCGAAGAACCGTTTTCTATTTTTGCGGAAAACGAAACCGAAGATAACAGCCTGTTTTCATATTCGCAAAAGTACCAAAACCGGTTTCAACTCTCCAAATGTTTTCAAAAATGAAGATGGTAGCCCGGTTGTGTGTTTTGGCTTCAAAGCCACCAGTTTCTGAATTAAACACCTGTTTTTAGAAGAATCGAAACCAATCAGAATCCGAGTTTGGATCCCAAACCTTATCCCTTTGGAAATTTCAAGTGATTTCCAAATTTCTTCTTAAAATTATGTTTGTCTGTGGTAAAACGTGCCTGTTCGTGTCCCTTCAAATAAAACGAACCGCTTGCAACTCTTTTTCTAACCCCATTTTAAAAAAGAGAACAACTTCCGGGTGGATTAAAGTGCATTAACAACAACAAAAAAAAAAAGTATCAAAAAAATGATTTAACAAAACATAAAAACGAAACAAAACAAAGGCAGGCCATAGAAATCGTACAGAGAATCAACAGCTAAACTCGTAAGGTTTTGCGATTACCCTTGAGAAACACGCGATTCGATATGGTAATATTCATCTCCTCCAAAACCAAAGTGGCCACCTGGCGTATCTCCATCCAGTCCTTGACAATGTCATCCAAAGTGGTGTGCGTTGAGGTGATGGCGAAGCGTATGACATACTGTCCCTTGAGTGAGGACGGAATGCAGTGCAGATTCCCGCGATGATTCAAACGCTTCAGCAGACGCTCGGTGATTTCATTGTCGCCGCGTATGCGGAACACCACCAGACCCAGATGTCGCTTGGCGGGCAGCTCAAAGCGATGGTCGGCCAAGACCAAAGCCTCGAATTTCTGGGCCAAGCGTACACCCTCGCGTATGTGTCGCTGCAGTCCCTTGATGCCATAGTTGCGCAACACAAACCACACCTTGAGCGAGCGAAAGCGACGACTCAAGGGAATTTGCCAGTGCATAAAATCCACCGCCACACCAGAGTTCTCATGCTGCAGATACAAGGGCTCCACATTGAAGGTGCGATGCACGGCGGTGCTGTCGCGCACCCACAAAGCGGTGGCATCGAAGTGCACCATCAGCCACTTGGAGGGATTGAAGGCAATGGAGTCGGCACGCTCTATGCCACGCAGCCAGGTGCGAAATTCGGGACAAATAAAGGCGCTACCCGCATAGGCAGCATCCACATGCAGCCACAAATTGTGGTCACGACACACCACACCCACCTACAAAAACACCAGAGATTAGTTACAGTCGCTGACGTCAACAGGACTAACCGCCCACCTCGTCCAGATTGTCAAAGCTGCAGCTGCCGGTGGTGCCTAGAGTGGCGCAGACCTGCCAAAGGACCAAAGAAGACAATTATTAATTGGCTCCACTGGGGAATCAAGGAATCAAGACATCAGCTGCCAGCCCACATTCCGGGCCAATTAACTTTGACAGACTTCAACTCACCCAGAAGGGGACCAGGCCCTGCTTAATGTCATCCTCTATGGCCTCGCGCAACAGTTTGCCGCGCATGGAGAGCTGCTCATCGGCCTCTATGTACCGCATACGCACCAGTCCTAAGGGAAGAGTATAAGTTAAGCTGCTTACCGAATGCCACAAACACACGCACCAATCAAAGCCGCCTTCTCCACACTGGAGTGAGCCTGATCCGAGCAGTAGGCCACCAAACGAGCATTTATCTCCGCATCCTGAAAGCCATGATGACGCTCATGGAAACGCTGAATGGCCCGCGTGCGTCCGGCCAATAAACACACCAGAGTCGCCTCACTGGCCGTCGTCTGCAGCACTCCGCCTCCTTTGCTGGTGTTGCTCAAATGCAGAAAGTCATCCGGCAGGCCAATCATCTTGCCCAGCCAGTTCATTACAATGATCTCCAGCTCCGTGCAGGCCGGCGAACTGGCCCAGGTGAAGCCCAAACAGTTGATGGCATCGGCCAGCATGTCTCCCAGCAAGGAAGGCATGGAGTTCAGAGCCGGGAAATAGGCATGCATGTGCGGTGACTGCCAGTGGGTAATGCCGGGCATCACAATGCGCTCCACATCGCTGAAAATCTTGGGCCAGGGTTCGCCCTCTATGGGAGCCGATTCGGGCAGCAGTTGACGCATATAACCGGGACTGACTTCGGGAAAGACGCGACGTTCGCGTATATTCTCCAAATAGTCGGCTATGTAATCGACCATCTCCTTGCCTGGACATTAAAGAAGGAGGCGGGTTTAGCTTTCTCATTAAATAAAGACAAACGGCTCAGAAATCCCTCGCGAGCCAATCAAATTAGTCTAAAAAGGACCCCAGCTGTGAGTTTTATGGCCAACTTACCCCTTTGGCGATATTCCTTGAAATCCATTGCACAATTGTCCCTCGTTTTTCACGCTGACGCAAATACCCAGCGAAGGTTCGTTCCCTTGTGTGTGTGTGTGTGTGTAATCCTGTTGATGTTACTCTAGGCCAGCTCCATTATCTGTCAAAAGAATTTTCAAAACTTGTGCTAAATTTGTATGTTGAAATTGGAACGCCAAACGCTGACTAGCTTAAAAAAACTTGGACACTTCCGTTTGTTGTGGGGCTTCCGCACAAATTGGAAATGGAAAGCGGACGGCTGAGGCTTGGAAAACGGCCCAGGGAATTGTGGCCAGCTGTGAAAACAGCAGGCGGTGACGAAATTAACCTGTACGAAAGGGTTCCTTTTTTAATGAAGACTGCACAAATATTTACTCTATAATTTCACCCATATATCTGACCTGGTCAGTTTGGGGTCTTTCCCCTATTTATAGGCAATAATAAAAAACGTTCCGTGTTGCAATTGATTAGATCACAATTACAATGCGACAAGTGGTCAACTACATGGAGCTAATTGCCAGTTGGACATGCCAAATGATATTAGTTCAACCAGCTAAGTGTGACCCACGTTCCTTTAACCAAGAAAATGGGGGAGAAAGTACCAGAACGGATTATGAACGATGAGAAGCTATTGAAATCAAAGACTTGCCGAACAGAACAGAACCTTTACCAATGTCCTTTCAAAATAACCAAGCCGAATTGATAACTAATTGATTTCAAGTCTTATTAAACAAATTTGATGCCCTTTAGAACTGTTGCTAGGCAATATACTGCCGCGAAAGGGAATCACAGTGGACGAAATGGCCCATTTAGCGGCGTTAAATTTAAATTTTGAAATGTGGAACTGGCGACATAACTCAAAAATACAATATTTAACTTAATGATGCAGAAATATTATCTGCAAAATTTTCATATTGATATCTCTTATACTTTCCGTGTGAGATAAGAATATGTCGCAATATCATGGAGAGGTAGCTGTTGGCTGCAGTACAAAAGGGCAAAGATTGCTGATGATTTGATAGAGATACCCATAAAAGAGCTGTATGACTAACTAGCCTCCTTTTTGGTGTGTTGTGTTCCTGTTTTTGAAGTTATATGCAAGCATAACGTGACCTCGAGCCGGCAGAATATTGAAGCTTTGATTACACTGTGCGACAAATTTCAACTTTTTTCAAAACTACCCAGCTACACTATGCGGATTCGATAGTGCTACCCGAACTGAGTAAATCCCTATCAGCGTTTGGCTAGATTGGAAGCACCTTTTTTTTATGGACCCTCAAAGTGTTTTTGAAATTGGGTGTTCCAACCAAAAAAAGGTGTCATTAGTTTTGGGCAAATAGCTCAATCAGTTTTAGTGATAGCTGGAAACTGTCTTCGGCAAAGTTGTAGCTGACACCGCAAAATAAAATCTTTGTACAAAGGTTTTTAAAAAATTCATGGAGTTACTGAACTTGGGAGTATTAGAAATCTCTCAGACTCGTATATTACCGGTTGGTATTTTTTGCCGTAGCAAGACGACGACGAAGAAGATCTTAGAGAAAAACTCGCTTGACTTCAAACTTGTTACTGATCAATATTACAAGCTACCACACAATTCTGTCAAGTTTGATCCAAATCGGACGACTCAAGCGTATAGCTGCCAAAGGAACGATCGGTCGAAAAAGTAGTTCTAGTGAGAAAAACTTATTTGCTTTTGCTCTTAGCGTCTTAATACTTTCTAGTTATGATTATTATCTGCTTCAACATAATTTTGGAGAGTCGACAAATTCGGAGAATATACGAATAGGGAGGCATACATTTTGCTTTGGTCGAGTCGAAGTTAGCTTTTCTTTATTTTTCTCATTGAGCCTTTTTTTGACCTATCTTTTATTTATACTATATTATATAGTTGTCCGATTTTCATCAAACTTGGTGAAATTATGAAATAGCACAGAAAACTTATAAATACGAGTATTGGGTACGTTTGCATTGAAAGTTTTTCTTACTACTTACTTTTTCGACCCATCGTTCCTATAACAGTTGTACGCTATCGTCATCCGAAACTGACCGGCTCCGACAAATGAGCAGACTTCGTGCAAAGTTTGGTTAAGATAGCTTTAAAACTGACGGAAGAGATGACAAAATTTTGTAGGGGAGAATGGGGGATCCAGGCTTGTCGAAATATCGATATAGAATACTCTATTTTGGTTTGGACAAAATGGATAGTTTTAAGGGCATTCTCTTGGATATTAGTGGCATCAGTAATACTAGTAATATTCAAGAGAATGCCTTCAGGAAAACCCCCCATTTTGTGGCTGAAAACTAACAAATACACCATACCAAATTTATATACCACGTATATGCTATATCGATATTTCGACATCCCTAGTTCTGAGCCGCTGGGGGTTGTGAGCCATAAAAAAACAAATAAAGGGGGGGAGCCAATTTGGCCACAAAATATAAAATTTTCAAGTTTACTGTAAAAGCATCATATAGTTTTGACTTTGCAATGTACACATAAAAAGGAATTCAAAGAAGTAGAGAAACTCGAAATTAAAAAAAACAGGAAAAAAAACAAAAAAAGAAAACGCTGGTAAAGGTAAGACGCCTGATGGCTGTCAACATTTCACTTACTTTTTTTTGACACTCTTCATAATATTTTATAGAATATGAGAAAAATTGTTCATTTTTTCATTTAATAAAGAATACTGGCTTAAAAACACGAATTTTCAACTTTAGATGGCTGCCGAAATAATGTCAAAAATCACTTTTTTCAATATGAAAATAGTAAGAGAGAAAGTCGGTCAGTTGTCCGACATCATAACAACTACTCAGTACCTAGAGTACGAGCTGTATGCAATACTGCTGCTGCGCTCATCACTAAGTTTTTTCTCTCTCTCTCCCTCTTCCCTCTCTCTCTTTTTTCTAAGCAGCGTTGGTTGTGCATAGGTGGGAGGGGAAGGATGGGGATTCACTTATTTGCTCATAACTTCAGAACCGCTCATCCGATTTTATCATTTCTTCAACAAATTTATACATATTGATAATGACTAACCATCTCTAGAAGGAACAAACACTCTATCTACAAAACTGTGGAAGATATGACGTTTTTCCCAATTTGCGGGGGCGCTGGCAAAAAATTGAAAATAAACTTGATCTGCCTGCAAGTATAAGTTCACTAATCCCATACATCAAACCTATATCTCTTACCATCTCTGAGACCTGTTTGTTCATACGGACGGACAGACGACGGACAGACGGATATAGCCATATCGACTCGGCTGTTGATGCTGATCAAGAATATATATACTTTATAGTCGGAAAATGATTCCTTCTCCTGTTGGCATACTTTTGCACAAACTTATTATACTCTAAAGGTACAGAGTATTAAAACCCAACATTTTAATTTTCTTGAAAATTAGTGATGAGGATACAAAATAAAAAATTTACAGATTGAAAAATATATTTTATGGTGGTGTAGGGAAATCCGACTAAGATAAGATCATCCCCACCTCCCCCCTAAAATTAAGAAACTAATCAAATTTTCTTAAGAGTGTTCGTACTCTCATAGTTCGCTTTACATTTTATTCCCTGTGCCCATTGAAATGTGTATGGATCAAGAAGTTGTGCTTTTATACAACTTTGTATATAACAATATAAAGTATATATATTCTTGATCAGCATCAACAGCTGAGTCGCAATTTACCAATTTCCGTCTGTCCGTTAGACTAAATATAAGACTATAAGAGATAGAGAAACAAAATTTTGCATGACGTATCTTCTGTGTATACAATACTGCTCGCGGTAGCGACGTCGTATCACGGACAGTGTACATGCTTATTCTGCTCTCTTTGCAACAACAAAAAAGTACGAAATGAGAGTGGCTATACACAGTGTTCAACACACAACGCCAAAATAAGCATGTGTGTTTTGCCGACCCCTACAATAGACCGTACTTGACTTATATGAAAATTAATATTTTTTTACATAGTTCTTTGTACAACATGGCTCAAAAATTCAGTATATATTTTATAGAGAATTAATAAAAAAATCCAAAATCAGACATCTCTTGACAAGGCCTTAAAATTCTCCAATTTTCCTTTAATTTTTCTACAAATATAATACAAAAATATTTTTCGATTAGCGTCCTACCAAGTTAAGCACCGACGGAATATTTATTTAATTGTGAATTTGTTAAGAAAAATAATTTTTTTCTAAGGAGAGTTAAAATAAAAGTAGGTCCGGTTCGAGAGATCAGGTTTTGTGAGATCATTTATTTATTTGAAAATAACGAAAATACTGAACTAGATTGGTTTCAAGAGGTTTGGTTTGGAACGTTTTGAACATGATGTAAATTTTGGGAAGCTCAGTTACATATCCCCCTGAAAATCTTTGGAGATTTTCGCATAAACGATTACTCTTCGACCTAAACATGGATAATATCTAGCTTGTAAATGTGAAACTAGCGGGGCTCCCTCAAGGGGCCATGCTTCACAATCTCTGGCTGTGTGCCTTAAATTTTGCGCACAAGAGAAAGGACTCAAGGTTTAACGCCCAGTCCGAACGGCAAAGTTTGAGAAGCTTTTTCATGGCTAATTACTTCACAGCTGGCGCCAATTAGCTGGTGAAGGTGACCGGATGTGTAAAAGCTATTCTTCTAAAGAAAGAAAAAAACTTTGTTATTAGATGTTCGTAGGAGGCGGATGAACCCACGACTCCCGCCTTGAAGAAGGCGACATTAACCACTGGCCCACAGACGGCCTACATATATATGTTACCTAGCTTATCTGGAAGAAAAACCGTACGCATCAAATCTACTTGGCTTTGAGTAGGCGGATTCATATCGCTCAAATTTCGTCTTTAATCTTTCTGCTTATTGTGCCTTAACATATAAAGTTAATCATATAATATATAATGAATAATGATAACGTTATACGACAATTTCCTACAGATTTCTGGTATATGCTATTAGTAGAGACAGCGGATTTTGGAAATTTTAGAAACAGACTTAATCCTGGTAGTCAGCATATTATAGGGGAGAACATTTTTAAACAAATTTTAGTTATTTTGGCATTTTTACCCTCTAGATTAAAATCTAATATTATTAGTTATTTGAAAATGTTATGCACAATAAATTAATTGAATAATGTTAGTAAACTCTTTATTATGGCGTAAAAATATTATTTTCCTACAATAAATTTCATATTGCTGTTGCTAATGTGCATGTTGAACAGATTTTTAAAGTTTTATATCAATTTAGTTGTTGATGACACAGCAGAGATTCTCAACAAAATTCCGTTTAAATTGTAAGCGCTGTTTAATTGTTTATGCTTATTGCAATTATTGTTATTATCGTTCAATCTGGTTTGTTCATAACAGTTAAAGAAACTGCATTTTGTCATGCATTAATGAAATGGTAAAACATTATTATTTAGTTGTGGCAAATCAAAAACGGTTTAATCAAAATGCTAACATGAAATTTTGCCAACTATAATTAATAATTAATATATTAATAAATTAACTGTTAACTAACTTCACACGAGCTGCGGTTTCATAGACACAGTTAACTGAACAACACGAAGAATATTTCTTGATACCGCACAAAAGGCGAAATGTTTCGCAATCAGATTTCGACTGTTGGAAATGGCCTGCCGACAGGATCTATTTATACCCCAATCAAAGGCAAATGAAAGTACCCTTAAATGGCAGAATAGGAATTTAGTTTATTTATTTTTTTGTCTAACATAAGCAGAAGCAACAATAATAGGAATCATGGAAAAATGTACAAGTATTTGATTCAGTTGGATGAAGTTGGAATACCCTTTCAATAAAATTAAATAAAATAAAAAATTTTGAAATTTGAAGGTCATGCTTGTGCTATAAGAACACGAGAGTTTTTTGTGGCTGAAAGGCAAAAGTGCCAACTGCTTACATTTTTAACTATGCCCTGGACTGTAGTTTTTGACTTATGACTGATAGTCGAGTGAACTAAGGCGTTGCCTACAACTACAATAGAAAATCCATGTGTGGAAGCTGTATATGTAAAAAATGTCAAGCCAAGCCAAGCCTTCTCACAATCTCACAATTTTTCGCACAAGAGAAAGGAACCTACAGTTTAACGCCGAATCCAAACGGCAAAGTTTGAGAATTTGCTTTTTCATGGCTAGATACTTCACAGCTGGCGCCAATAGCTGGTGAAGGTGACCGTATGTGTAAAAGCTATTTCTCTAAAGAAAGAAAAAAACTTTTATTATTAGATGTTCAGAGGCGGGATCGAACCCACGACCTCCCGCCCAGCAGTCCAGCACACTGGAAGCTGTGTATACCAAACACAAAAACATCATTGTGAGCACGTACAATCTACCCATCGAACCGCAGTTTGGTACACCCTATGATGAAAAATGGTGTCTGAAGTAGGTTGCTGATCCAAAAAGTTTATTAATACTTCATCCAACATGGTTATATACTTTTCCGAGCTCATATGCCCATTCACTTTACATATGGTGGTCCTTCCATAGTAACTAAAACCAGCCCATATTAATAAGGAACATCCTCCAAAGTTCCGCTTGGTAGAAAAGGATTCGGGCCTCTTCGAAATCGTGCCAGTAATAATTAAAACCATCTGGACCGTCAAGGTTGAATTTTTTCTCGTCTGAAAATATTACCTTTTCCATTGATCGGTCCATGACATGTGTTTTTCGGAAACCTCCAATCTTGCAACTTTATGCGATTCCTTTAAAGCTGGTTTAGACTTAATTTTTATCCAAATTAGCCGATTACTTCCGGATAAAATTTGTTGTACACGACGCTTAGTAACGGGTGATTGTAAATCAGCTCTTATTTGCGATGCATTATTATTATTATTATTATTTTGAGCGATTTGTATTTTGTATTTGTAGCATTTTAAGGGGACTAAACGGACCTGCCTTTAATTGAATTTCGCTGAGCGTAAAAGGTGCAATCAATCATTTGAAAACTGAATATGGGGTGATGCTTACAGAGGTCCCTTTTATCATAACTGAAGGGTCTTACGGCGGTTTTTTTTAGTGTTGTACTGTGAAATAATTAATTAATATAATATGAAGTTTTGATCAGAGTTTTCAAATATTTTGGAGTTTTTCTTTATAAAGCGTATCTTCGATTTCGTTTTAAACTTTCAGGTAATTGGGTTTAAGGTTAAAGGAAAATCCAGGAAAAGTTTTAAGGTGGCGTTCCAACGCGAACTACCAAAACTATCAGATTATATTGGTCTTTTAATTATAGCAAAATCATATTTTTTTAATTTTTCTTTGTGAAGCGCATTTTTGATTTTTTTCAAACTTTCAGGTAATTTGCTTTAAGGTTAGATGAAATTCCAGGAAAAGTTTTAAGGTGGCGGTCCAAGGCGAACTTGCAAAACCATCACATTCAAATTTTCTTTTAATTATACCAAAAAATGTTTTGAGGGTATGTCACCAATATTCCAATTTTCAAAAACTTTGATCAATTCTCTATCACTAGCAATTTATTTCATGTCTCTAGCTACTCTGGCTCCCGAGTTAAAACTTAAAAAAAAAGCTTATAAAAAAACGACTTTTGAGTATATCTCAAGGACGTGGCGTCAAAATGACCCAACATTGGGCCAGATCAGTTTGATTTGGGGTTATCTATCCTACTACAATATAAAAGAAATTTCAAATCCCAAAAAAATTACAGTTTTCTAAATTTTAGAAAGTTTTTTCTAAAAAATTCATTTTAGGGCAACATTTCTAAAATTCAGACAAAATTTTCTTAAAGATAGAAAATGTTTCTAAATTTTATGGCGATTTCGATTCTAGGGTGATTTTCTTCAATATAGAAAAATAAGTTTTTTGAGTGTACATATGGCTAAAATATTACTAAGAAAACGCAGAAATCAAGGAGTACTTCAAAGGAGAAGGTAAAGGGAATCTTACCCAAGAACCTCAACTCACCGCGACTCTAGCAAAACATCATCTACACCAAATTTCCACATTTTCTCATTACATCTTACATTAAAACACTAATGTTTGTATTTATCTGGCGACCTTTCTAATTTTAAATTAATGAGTTCTAGCTGGCTCTAGGTCCAAAAAGTTGTATTTGTTCACAACTGAAAAAGTTGAAAACATGGAAGCTTGTCCTATTTTACTTTCATTGTTTTTTGAGGTTCTCAACTGATTAAAACATGGATTGTATGGAAAGGCAGCTGAAGTAATGTTTTCTCCAGCGATAAGCCTACTGAAGATTCATTCGGGAGGATGATGAAAACGGTACCGTATAGGCATCCAGCTCATTTTTGGTGTACAATAATGCATAAGTTGTTTTCAGTTGTGAACAAACACAATTTTTTTGGACCTAGAGCCAGCTAGAACTCATTAATTTAAAACACTAATATATTATCGATAGAACTAAAGACACTGCCAAGTAGTCTTACCCTAATACTTCACACTAGTATGGTAAAATGGTTAATAAATGATACGAAATAGAAAAAGCTAGAGAAATCCTTTTTGAAAACAATCCTTTTTTAAGTACTGAGCAAAAAATACTTGTATCGATCTTTTACTAAATATTTCTAAAAAAAATTTCGTCGTTTGCTGATCAATCACTTCTTAATGATGAATGCAGTTCAAATTATGGTTCATCTGATTGCGCCGAAAATGTAAAACCATTCATTTTTTGTAATGAATTTTGAAAAATGCTAACTGTTTTATTAAGCTACGGAATTTAGCGAGGGCGCTGGGTTAATATCAAAAACAAAAAATTAATTTTTTCAATAATAAATTAATAAAATGGTAATACGACCTGGTTACAAAACCTAAAATTTTTATGAAAATGATTTAGATTTTATCTCTTAAGTTAATTTTTCAGATATTAAAATTAATTTTAGGTTAATAAATAAAAAGTATTACTTATATCGGTACGTATTGTACCGGTATACCAAAACAAAAATCCGGGTACCGTATAAACGGAAAAACAAAATTAAATGAAAACCGAAAATAGAACCTTTAACTGAAACATTCATTTCGGGACGTACCGGTACTGGAACCGAAATTCGTTTTGGGATTAAGCTTTGGATCAAACGGACCAAAAAATCACGAAGTTTTAATGAGTTAAGATTATCATGAAGATGGAATTGACAATAAAGCTTCACTTCTTCGTTTTGTATTTAAATATTCTAAAGCAGGACGGGTACCGTCTAGTTTTCCATACAGTTGGGAAAAATTTTGAAAATATTTTCAAAAATTGTCCAACCTGGTTTTTCTTTTGATTTACAAATTTTTTTAATTAATTTTTGTTGATTTTATTAAGAAACTAATTCAAAATAATAATATTCCACAAATGCTTGATTATTTGGAGATGCTCTCTTTGGCAAAAGAGTAAATAAGAAGCAACAGGCAGTTGAAATGTAAAGTAAGAGGGAGAGAGAGAGAGAGAGCGAGCGAACAAGAGAGAGGGAGTCAAGCAGTGGGTGTTGTTTTAACCAATGACAGAACGAGTCCTGTTGGCAGGAAAGGCCTGCACCAATCAGCTTAGAGAACCCCTCCAAACACACACACACACAGCCATACAAGCATACACACAAATAGCAAACACAAACAGGATCAACAGGCTCTTATCAGGCCAGTCCAAATTCATTTACTTAAGCGCGTGAAAAATCACAAGAGTTTATAACAATATTTGCCAAAGGCTTATCAACAGCAGCAGCAGCAAACCCAAGCAAAAGTAAGATTAAAATAAGCCAGCAAAATTCTAAAAATTCGACAGTTGCATAACCCTCGGCCGACACAGGAAGGCATAAAATCTGAAAACGTTTAAGTTACTTGGAAGCTGGGCTTGAAACGCCCCGCAGTTACGCCCAGCCACCACAATGAAATCAAATTTAAGTAAAACCCTTCCCTTTCCCACTTCCCCCGCCCACCCAGCTCATTACACGCTCGTTACAACTTTGATGAGGGGCAGAGAGAGAGGAGAAGCAGTTTGGCTGCTGCTTGGAGGTCAATGAGCTTTGTTCGGTGCTCGTCTTGAGGCTCAGAAAATTTCGACAGAATACCGCTACATTCAATGGCTTTTGCAAGTGTGTTTGTATGTGTGTGTGTATTACCAAATATTGAGCAATAAGAAGAATTTCAGTTTCTTTTCGTGCCGCTCTTTAGCCAAAATGCATTCTTATTAAAAGTGTGGCTAAAAATAGAATTGGAATAACCAAAATATAAGTTTGTTGAAAATGTATATTAAATTTCTCTTACGTTTACCTGTAATCTCTTTGCTGTCTTTCTCTTTTAAACGATCGCTGGCTTTTCTCTTTGGACTTTCTTCCTCTCTCTCTCCTCTCTCAACACACATGCTTGGGATTTTTTTGTGTTTTTGTGTTTTGATTCCTCCATTCTTCTGTTGCTCACCGCT